>PVKU01004644.1:0-141561 GCA_004027475.1 Anoura caudifer | reverse complement strand
TCAGATAATATTCAACAAAGGGGGCAGCAACATAAAATGGAGTAAAAGTAGCCTCTTCAACAAGTGGTGTTGGGAGAACTGGGCAGCTATGTGCAAAAAAATGAAACTCGAGCACCAACTTACACCATACACAAAAATAAATTCAAGGTGGATAAAAGATTTAAATATAAACTGTGACACCATTAAAGTCCTAGAGGAGAACATAGGCAGGAAAATCTCAGATATTTAACGCAGCAACATTTTTACTGATATGTCCCCTAAAGCAAGGGACGTAAAGGAAAGAATAAACAAATGAGATCTCATCAAAATAAAAAGCTTCTGCATGGCTAAAGAAAACAGTATTAAAATAAAAAGAGAACCAACTGTATGGGAAAACATATTTCCCAATGATACCTAAGACAAGGGTTTAATCTCCAAAATATATAAAGAACCTACACAACTCCACTCTAAGAAGACAAGCAACCCAATTCAATAATGGGCAAAGGACTTGAACAGACACTTCTCCAAGGAGGACATGCAGAGGATCCAGAGACACATGAGAAGATGCTCAGTATCGCTAGCTATCAGAGAGATGCAAATTAAAACTTCAATGAGATATCACTTCACACCAGTCAGAATGGCCATCATAAACAAAGCAACAAACAACAAGTGTTGGAGAGGTTGTGGAGAAAAGGGGACCCTAATGTACTGTTGGTGGGATTGTAGACTGGTACAACCACTGTGGAAAACAGTGTGGAATTTTCTAAGAAAACTAAAAGTGGATCTACCTTTTGACCCAGCATTTCCACTGCTAGGATTATACCCTAAGAACCCTGAAACACCAATCCAAAAGAACCTATGCACCCTTATGTTCATAGCAGCACAATTTACAATAGCCAAGTGTTGGAAGCAACCTAGGTGCCCATCAGTAAATGAATGGATCAAAAAACTATGGTACATTTACACAATGGAATTCTATGCAGCAGAAAGAAAGAAGGAGCTCCTACCCTTTGCAACAGCATGGATGGAACTGGAGAGCATTATGCTAAGCGAAATAAGCCAGGTGGGGAAAGACAAATTCCATATGATCTCACCTTTAACAGGAACCTAATCAACAAAACAAAGAAGCAAAATATAACCAAAGACACTGAAATTGAGAACAGACTGACAGTCACCAGAAGGGAGAGGGGAGGGAATTTCAGGGGGAAAGGGTTTACAGGAACAAATATAAAGGACACATGGATAAAAACTAGGGGGGTGGAAATGGGAGGGAGGTGGGGAGGTCTGGGGCAGTGGGCTGGGTTGGGAGTAAAAGACAGAAAACTGTACAAGAACAACAATTTAAATAAAAAAGAGAAAAGGACAAAAAAGACTTTCTTTCATACCTATTTTAATAATGTGTCATTGAGAAAGTCAACTAAATTTCTCTGTACCTCAGTTTGCCCATGAATAAATGGAGGCAATTGGCCAGATTACTTCTGAGTTTCACTGCAACTCCTTTGAATATGGCCTATACTTGTAAATACTATAGTCAGTATAACCATTAGATAAACACTAAAAGTGGGAAGGGCATAAAGCTGGTACATAATAAGTGCTCAATACATTTTCTGTTAAGAGAGTGTTTCGCTGCAACTACATGTCAACTAGAAGTGGAGTTTAAATCCCTCAGTTCCAAGACCTAGGTTACCTTGATGAATCTGAACCCTGTTCAATAAATACGCATGTGTGTACACAGTGCATACACACATGTACACATATTCATAGTTACCAAGTAAAAATGTTAAATGTATTTTTTAATTTTACATAATGAATTTATTTTAATGAAGTTGGTTGCATAATAACTTTTTAAAAATTAAATCTTATTTCAGTATAAAACTGAAATTAATTGCCACTGGGAATGATTCTTCCTCCTTCACAAGCTGCAAGTTAGAGTAAAGAAGAGTATTTGAAGGTAACCGGCCTGGGGTATGTGGGCTGTCATGGCCCACCTTGGAAACTCAAGTTTCTTGCCTTACATCTTCCTTTCCTTTCCAGTATTTCCCACAATTTTGCAAATGGAACTGGGCTATAAGCATAGTTATTGTTTATTGAGTACTTGGGAGCTGTTTATACCTTATCTTTGGTCTTTTTTTGTCACCCTGAGGTAGGACAGGTATTGTTTTCATTTTCACTTCACCTCCAAAGTTCATTTTGATTAAGTAACTTACTTGCCCATGATTGCACCTATTAAGAAACAAGGCTACAATTGAACCTAAGTCCATCTGGACCCAAAGTCCAGTTTCTCAAATGATCTAATAGTCAAGCGAGTCTCAGAAGAAGGACTGAAAATCCCCTAACTTCCAGAATTAAAATTGTATAAAAGGAGGGTTCCTTACTTTATTAAGTCCATAAATTCAAAATCCATGCTGGAAAAATTTGGAAGGCCAAGTGATAGTAGAATTGAGGCCCCTGCCAAGTTAGAGAACCTAAATCAAGAGACTGTGAAACCACAAACTGAGACTGAGAGATTTATTAAACATAATAGACACAAAACATTAGCAGCAGAAGGCAGCAATAATGAAAAATAAAGAAATTACTGATAAGTTTTATCTCAGGCCAGAAAATAGAAACTTCCATTCACTCCTGACAATTTCTAAGGCCTTTCCTCCCAGAGTTAGAAGAATGACTTGTTGTAGACCTTTTAAATACCTTGAGATTCCCCTAGCAGGAAAGATCGCTGCCTAGAGTTTCTCTGCTTCCCTCATCACTTTCTGAGGCTCTAGAAGCTGGTAAGAGGGCGAGCACCATATTTGCAAAGGGTGGGGTTTATTTGCCCATTTCCTGGAACTTAAGACTAGGAAATAGTAATTAGAAAATCAGGTATCTGCTGTGTGGTGAATTTCATCTTTCTGCTCAGAATCAGGAAGTTCCCCCTCTCCAGGCTTCCTGCTCTTCATTTCATATTGAAAAATATTGTAAGAACATCCTGGAAGCACTGGGTTTCAGTATTGCATGCAATCCTGCAAGATGGTTCTGAGAGTCTCCCTGTAGCTTGCACTTGTAAATTGGACAAAGTTCTTGAGCTGCAGTCTCCAAACTTCCCCTGAATGGCCCTGAATGTATATCATTTCAGTTATGTTGTTAATTGCTGTCTGTGTTGTCATGGCTTAGCCTGTAACATCACCTCCAATTTTAATTGAAGTTTCAGCCCTTTGTGAACATAGCTCATGACAGTTCACAAACCACCTTAATATCCCTCTTCTCATTTTAAGTTCAAAATAGCCCTGAGAAACAGGCAAAGATGGAGTTACTACTCTTATTTTATAAGTAAGTAACACAAGGCTCAGGGAGACAGTAACTAGCCAAACATCCTATGCCTTATGCAGGTAAAAGATGACATCAAGCCTGGGATGCTTATTTTTCTAGGTGAATAGCCACCTACAAGATTAAGCAATATGTTAGAGGTGCTTGACCTCTTTTGTTTTTGTTTGTTTCAATGGTTCAATTTGGGTAATAACAATTGACAATACAGAAATTGCTCAACAATTGAGTGTTACTTTTTTACGTTAACCTTAAGCTCATAAAACAAATTTAAACAGCTATTTACACATATATAAATTAAAGAGAAAATAGTCTGTCCTATAAAATATATTTTTGACATGAATGTTAATTAATCATAATCTAAGTAGTATTCATTTAATATGGAGTGGTGGGAGTACCTCAAATACAACTGAATGACAGATTCAAAATGAGGTCATCATGCAGGCATAGCAAACTCTCTGGGATATTGCTGGGTGATATACCTTTACTATAAAATAAGCTCTGTTACATAGATTATAACACAGGGCTTGATGCTACCAAGAACTAATATATACTGAGCATCTACTATACACATGGCACCATATTAATCTTTGTATTCCTTAATTTATTAAATTTCATGAGTTAATATTAGAGGTAGGCAAAGTTTAGTAAGTTATCCAAGGTTGTCACCAAGATTGCACATAACCATTTATAATGTTCTACATTGTCAACTGAGAATTAGCACAGTGGGGGATCTGAATTTATTCTTACATGTTTTGGGGGGGAAAGATTTAATATTTCTTGCATCATCAGTAACCATGAATACACTTACCTTTAGGTCTGGCTTTCTTATGGCTCTATTTATGATATATTCCTCATCTGCAATGAGAGGGTGGTCAGGAGTGAGATGAAATTCACTGTTTAGTGCTGACAGGTAGATCCATACTACCTTCTTCCGAGAGTAGGTTTGAAATTCATCCTGTGGAAATAGACACCAAAACCCCCATGAAGGTAAGAGAAGTCATCAGGCTAAATTTGAATGTAAAAAATATTTGAATGTAATTCTGTAAGTTTATGGAGTTAGCCAATATTCTAGACAGAATTATATAAGCTGGGAGATATAAAGCCTCGAAAAGTCTTGTTGTCACTTAGTGAGGATGTGAATGTGAGGCAAAGGCCCACACAACAAAGCTTGAGTCATGAGGCAGTTTAACTAGTCAAAGCTAGTTTTCCTTATTATTCTCCAACTGTGGGCCAGATGCACATTTTCACAGGGAAAAAAAAAAGCAAATATTCCAAGGAGTTTCTGTGAGTCTCCAAGGGTGAGGAACCCAGGTAACTAAATGATCACCATGCTTCCAGGCTTCAGTTTAATTCCACCTCTTCCAGAACAGCCTCTTTAACACCCACTCCAGGGGTGAGGGTGAGGTCAGGGGTGGGAGAGAGACACAGAGGACTGTCATTATACTAACTTCAAAAGATTCGTTCTTTATATCTTTTTTAAAATTTATTTTAATTGTTGTTCTTGTACAGTTTTCTGTCTTTTACTCCCAACCCAGCCCACTACCCTAGCCCTCCCTGCTTCCCTCTCATTTCTACCCCCCTAGTTTTTATCCATGTGTCCTTTATACTTGTTCCTGTAAACCCTTCCCCTTTTCCCCTGAAATTCCTTCCCCTCTCCCCTCTGGTGACTGTCAGTCTGTTCTCAATTTCAGTATCTTTGGTTATATTTTGCTTGTTTGTTTGTTTTGTTGATTAGGTTCCTGTTAAAGGTGAGATCATATGGCATTTGTCTTTCGCTGCCTGACTTATTTCACTTAGCATAATGCTCTCCAGTTCCATCCATGATGTTGCAAAGGGTAGGAGCTCCTTCTTTCTTTCTGCTGCATAGAATTCCATTGTGTAAATGTACCATAGTTTTTTGATCCATTCATTTACTGATGGGCACCTAGGTTGCTTCCAACACTTGGCTATTGTAAATTGTGCTGCTATGAAGATAGGGATGCATAGGTTCTTTTGGACTGGTGTTTCAGGGTTCTTAGGATATAATCCTAGCAGTGGGATTGCTGGGTCAAAAGGTAGTTCCATTTTTAGTTTTCTGAGCAAATTCCACACTGTTTTCCATAGTGGTTGTACCATTCTACAATCCCACCAACAGTGCACTAGGGTCTCCTTTTCTCCACAACCTCTCCAACACTTGTTGGTTATTGCTTTGCTTATGATGGCCATTCTGACCGGTGTGAAGTGGTATCTCAATGTGGTTTTAATTTGCATCTCTCTGAGAGCTAGCAATATGGAGCATTTTTTCGTGTCTCTGGATCCTCTGTATGTGTCTCTGGATCCTTGGAGAAGTGTCTGTTCAAGTCCTTTGCCCGTTTTTGAATTGGGTTGCTTGTCCTCTTAGAGTGGAGTTGTGTAAGTTCTTTATATATTTTGGAGGTTAAACCCTTGTCTGAGGTATCATTGGAAAATATGTTTTCCCATACAGTCAGTTCTCTTGATTTTGATACTGTTTTCCTTAGCTGTGCAGAAGCTTTTTATTTTGATGTGATCCCATTTATTTATTCTTTCCTTTATGTTCCTTGCTTTAGGGGACATATCAGTAAAAATGTTGCTGCATGAAATATCTGAGATTTTCCTGCCTATGTTCTCCTCTAGGACTTTAATGGTGTCACAGTTTATATTTAAATCTTTTATCCACCTTGAATTTATTTTTGTGTATGGTGTAAGTTGGTGCTCGAGTTTCATTTTTTTGCACATAGCTGCCCAGTTCTCCCAACACCACTTGTTGAAGAGGCTACTTTTACTCCATTTTATGTTGCTGCCCCCTTTGTTGAATATTATTTGACCGCAGAGACTTGGATTTATTTGTGGGCTCTCTGTTCTGTTCCACTGGTCCATGTGCCTGTTTTTATGCCAGTACCAGGATATTCTGATTACAGTGGCCTTGCAATACAGTTTGGTGTCAGGTATTGTGATCTCTCCTACTTTACTCTTCTTTCTCAAAATTGCTGCAGCTTTTCGGGGTCATTTATGGTTGCATATAAATTTTTGAAGTGTTTGTTCTATGTCTGTGAAATATGCCATTGGTACTTTAATAGGTATTGCATTGAATGTGTAAATTGCTTTTGGTAGTATGGACATTTTGATGATGTTGATTCTTCCGATCCATGAACACGGTATATGTTTCCATTTGTTTGTGTCTTCCTTGATTTCTTTCTTCAGTGTTGTGTAGTTTTCTGCATACAGGTTTTTTACCTCCTTGGTTAGGTTTATTCCTAGGTATTTTATTTTTCTTTTTGCTATATCAAATGGGATTATTTTTCTTGACCTCTGTTTCTGCTGTTTCATTGTTGCTATACAAAAATGCCTTTGATTTCTGCATATTGACTTTGTATCCTGCTGTTTGGCCAAATTCATCTATTAGGTCGAGCAGCTTTTTGGCCGAGTCTATAGGATTTTCTATGTACACTATCATGTCATCTGCAAACAATGATAGTTTTGTTTCCTCTTTTCTGACTGGGATGCCTTTTATTTCCTTTTCTTGTGTAATCACCATGGGTAAGACTTCTCATACTATATTGAATAGAAGTGGTGAAAGTGGACATCCTTGTCTTGTTCCTGATCTTAGTGGAAAAGATTTTAGGTTTTGCCCATTGAATATGATGTTGGCTGTAGGCCTCTCATCCATGGCCTTTATTATATTGAGGAATGCTCCCTCTATTCCCACTTTGCTGAGTGTTTTTATCATAAATGGGTGTTGTGCCTTATCAAATGCTTTTTCTGCATCTATTGATATGATCATGTGATTTTTTTGTTTTTGCTTTTGTTTATGTGATGTATTACATTTACTGATTTGTGAATGTTGAACCATCCTTGCATCCCTGGGATGAATCCCACTCGGTCATGGTGTATGATCTTTTTAATGTATTGTTGGATGTCGTTTGCCAATATTTTGTTGAGGATTTTAGTGTCTATGTTCATCAGCAATATTGGCCTGAAGTTTTCTTTCTTTGTTGTGTTTTTATCTGGTTTTGGGATTAGGATGATGCTGGCTTCATAGAATGAGTTTAGGAGTCTTCCTTCATTTTGGATTTTTTGGAATAACTTCAAAAGATTCTAACTGTCCCTTTCTTATCCTCCCAATCACTTCCTGTCTTGTATACTGTTAGTTCATCTAGACTATCTTGAAGGCAAAGATCCTTATATTCCAGTCGTGTGAACAATTGCAACCTGCTCAGTGACAGCCTGAGAATGAATTGGAAAAAAAACCGAATGCATGGCCTGAACATGCCCAAAGGTAATTGTCAGGATATTAGCACAGTTAGGATTGAAGAAGGTACCTTCTCTCATGACTCTAACTGAAGCTGCTTCCTTTTGCAGTTCACTGATGACCTCATCACAGAAGAAAGGTAGCAGTGGATTGAGTAACAGGTACTACAATGGTCCCTTAGACGATGATGTGACAATAACAGTGGTTATTGTCTGAGGGGGTAGATGATACACATAAAATCCACTTGGATGCCTGGTGAACCATAGAGCTAGGAAGAATGGCAGGGGAAGTCAAGCCTGGGAAACAAGTGATGTCTAGGGAATGTAGGCCAGAGCTGGGAATTTTCTCCACCACATCCACTTTTTTCACAGTGTCTTAGTGGACTTTGCAAAAGGTAGGAGAAGATATAGTAGTTGTTGTAGTTAAATCTCTTATATCTATGCTCCTCAGGAAAAGCCCCCCTACATGCCTTTGTTCTTGCTGATTCCTTAGCCTGGAATACGCAGCCTTCTTTCCTCTCTTTATGTTTCCACATGGCTAGATCCCAACCACCTTTTTAGGGTCCAACTCAAAGTTTGGGAATCTCCCTAGTTTCTCTTGGTGATCTTTCCTCTAAACCAGGGATTTTTAACTGGTGTGCAGTAAGAATGTTTAAAACATGCAATATCTGACTATTTAGTCAGGGGCCCTGACCGCTTTTCCCTTAGACTGTCAAAAAAAATGACAACAGCCAACACAACAATAGCTATCTGGTGTGAATGAATCAAAATTATATCTACTTTTTTTGTCAGAAAAACTCTAAAAATCATCAATATTTTTAAAGAAATTCACCTAACTTTTTAATGAAACAAGGCAAAGAAATTGAGGACAAGTATGGCAAGGTGAAGTGGTCACTCGAGATAACATCATCAGTTTTGGGTTTGGCATTGCCCATTATAGAAAGAGCACAGCCCCTCCCTGAGTTCAAGTCTCAGCTCAAACAAGTCTTGAAAATCATTGAAAAATTGTGATCCTAATTTTCTTTAACTGGCAAGTGGGGATGTTTGAAGGATGAAACGCAATAATATGTGATGCACTCATCGGAGGTTCGGCCCGTATCAGGTACAACAAATGCTAGTTGAGTATAGCTGTGCCCCATTTTTCACAGTGTGTTGCTCCTGAGATACAGCTGTAAATAGGAACTCCTTTCCCCTTTGAGGAATCTTTAGAATCTCTGAGAGTCTGTCTATTTATTTTTCATTTCTTGAAAAAAATTTTTTACCTGGAAATTTCTATTTCCACTTTAACCTGTTTCCCAGCTTTCTCAAGCAGTTAACAATTCATAAAATACTTAAATGCACCAGAGGATCTGCCACCTTAAATAATTGCTTTGTAATACCAATAATCTGAACTGCCAGGAAAAGCTAGACGTTTAACACCTCATCTCATTGAGAAGGCATTACCTACTCTTTACCAGGAGAATTAACCAGACTAGTCCTTAAGCTCTAAAAGAGTAGAATTTAAAATAATTCTAGTGCATTTCAAAGAACTGAATGTACACAGAGGACCTATGTTTGACTCGGCAGGAAGAGAAGGAAACCTGGATATTTTTTATTTCCTGTGGCCTTGCACTTCTTAAGCCTGAAAATGGCCAGACTAGCTTTAATATTTTAGTAAAGTGAGTGACCTTGCTTAATGTCTTCCAAACTTTTGCTCTAAGAACTTCAAGTCTTGGAATTTAAAAGGAGTGTAATGGTCACTTTAAGTTTAGGCCAATGCTCTGACCTGTCCTCTTGTGTAGGAATTGTCCCCACAAAAATGTACTTCTGAGTTTGCCTTAGAATGAAAAAAGTAACCCATTTCAAAGTTCCAAGGAGACATTAGGAAATCAGTACTTTCCCTTGGAGATGGAGACATTGCAATGCTAAAAAGTTGAACTCTAGCTGAGGTGAAATACTTAGAGAATTATGGATAAAGCAATAACTTACATATCTTAGACTGTCTAAAACACTGTGCCACTTCTACAGACCCATAACTTTGGCAAAAAAACACAACTATTCTTTCTGTACTTAAGTGTCCTTTTTTTTTTCTTTTTCATTTCTCCTCTTTGTCAGACCCATTGGTACTCTACCCACCTTGGCCTCATAATCCCAAAGTTGCCAAAAAGTCAACATTGGCTAGAACATAGGATTTAGTTATAAAATATAAAGAAAAAATTTTAAGCATTGGAAAAATCTCACACTGATTATTTTCTCAGCACTCCTGGGATATGTTTACCAAAATAAAAGTGAGAGGGTGAGTAACCAAAGCAGTGACGTTATATGACAAAGCAGAAGCTATGTCTATGTATGCAAAAAAAGAAAATCCTGAACAACTCAGGATGTGTTTCCACAGAGATTGTGTTTTTTCTTTGTTTTCATAGTCATTTTCTGAGGAGAGAGGGAGTAGTGAGCTAGTTGATTCATTGAAATATCCGGAGATGCACTGTTTAGTTAAGAAGGGGAAGGGTCGTCAAGGAACATGTATAAAGGACCCATGGACAAAGCCAAAGGGAGGTAGGATGGAAGGCAGGAGGTGGGGTGGGTGGGGTGGGGAAAAGTGGTGGCAGGAAAATGGAGAAAACTGTATTTGAATGATAATATAAATAAACAAACAAAGAGATAAATAAACTGTAAAAAAAGAAGTAATGAATAAAAAGTTAAAATTGGTTTTCAAATATATGTAACAACTGATGGCCCTGGAAGCCTGCATACCAGGCACAGTTGCATCTAAGGGCTTACACATACCACTCATTTAGTCCCTATGACAATAAGGTAAGCACTGTTGTTAACCCCACTTAACAGAAGAGAAAAGGGAGGCAGAAAGGGGGTAACTTGCCTATTATAGACTGAACTCCTCCCCAAAATTCATACATAGAAGCCCTGTCCCCCAATGTGCCTGCATTTGCAGATAGGGCCTTTAAGAGGGTAATTAAGGTTAAGTGCAATCATAAGGGTGATGCCCTAATCCAACAGGGCTGGCACTCTTATAAGAAGAAGTAGAGACACTGGAGCTCCCTCTCTCTCCGCCATGTGAGAACACAGAATGTAGCTTGCCATCCGCAAGCCAGGAACCAGCCCTGCCAACACCTTGATCTTGGACTTCTCTTTTCCAGAACAATGAGAAATTTCTGTTGTTTAATGAGCCATCTGGATGTTATGGCAGACTGAGCTAATAAATTGCCCAAGGTAGATCAAGAGAAACAAGAATCAAACCCCGGCACTCAGGCTCCACTCTTTACTCACAAACCACTTCACTATATGCCTCTGTAGAGTCTGGTCCCTGGACAGGGAGTAGTTAAGGTCTCCAGATTAGACTCTAGTTCAACTCTCAGTAGAAGCTTTACTTTCATTGCTTATAGCCAAGATCCATGAGCATTTCTTTAACTTCTCTCTGCCTCCAGCTATAAAATGGGAAAAAAATAATTTCTACCAGATAAGACCAAATGAGACAATATATATGCAAATACTTTGTAAAGTGTAAATCACAAAATAAATGGCCCTGTGTTATAAAGGATAATGGCCTCAAAACTATTTGCCTTTACATAGAATCATTTCTAAAAGGCCGGCCCATAGCATCTCAGGGATTTCTACCTGAATGTCTAAGGGAAAACCAGATTGAAAAGGAAGGTGGGGGGAATGGGATTCAGAAGAGGGAATATGTTCTTAAAAGAAACATAAAACTATCTTTTCTTACTTTCTCAAGCACAATGTTTCACTTTAGTGTCTTTGTAATAGAGTGCTGGTAGAAACCATTTATTACAGACTCAATATATTTATTTAATTGAATTAAATAAATACTGAGCACCTGCTGCAGCCATGTGCTAGGTGCTGTGGGGAATGAAAAATAAGTATTGCTTATGGTGTTCAAAGAGCTTATGATCTAATAGAAGTACACACTGTGAAAAGAAATGTGGCATAATAGAAAAAAAAAACTCTGGATTTTGAGAGTCAGAAGACAGGTTCAAGTTCTTTATCCACCCATGTCCTTTACTGGAGCATTCCCCATGTGCTCCTCCCCACTAGCCACCATCACCTTTCAATTCTTAACATCTGTTAAGAGCTCAGGAAAGTCCATCCTGTCGTTCCTGACTTGGTCAAATCCCTATTCTATAATCCCACCATAATCATGAATCTTTGCTAATTGTTATACTCTTTGCCCCCTGCCCATGAGCTACCACTGTGTTTCATACACAACCTGTGCTCATCAAATTTATGAATGAGAGAGGAAGGGAGAAAGAGGGGAAGGGAGGAATTTGGCTAACATTTATTAGTCAGCAAAGTTACTTGTTCACTCATTTGTAAAATAGAGAAGATAGTGCCCATTTTCCAGGGTTATTATGGGAATTAAATAGTCAACGAGATGCTATTTCCTACAATGTAAAGGGAATACCATTTTAACACATGGTAGACTGCTAAAAGCATTATAGCAGTTGGAGATGAAAATACATAGTTAAAAGAGAATGAAGAAAAGATCATTAATTCCTTCCAGGACAGGGGCAGACAGTGAATTGATGAAGACTTAATAGAAAAGATAGTATTTACTCTATAGATAATGTGTGGGTATGAGTGTGTGCATGTGTTTGTGTTCGAGTTGACTCCTCACCAGAATGTCACTCTGTAAGGATAGAGATCTCTGTTTTGTTCATACTTATATTCTCTTTTTTAAATTCTATTTTATTCATTATGGTGTAGAGTTCTCCCAATTTTCTCTCTTTTGTCCCTCTCACCCAGCACCCACTCCTCCCTCAGTCAATCCCCACAACATTGTTCATGTCCATGGGTCATGCATATAAGTTCTCTGGCTAATCCATTTCCTATACTGTACTTTGATGTGGACACCGGCTAGCAGTTACATCCACATTACAAGATGGTTCTCCTTCACTATCCCCAGGTTCCCACAAAGGAGCCAATGCCCCTCATTACATCACAGAAGAAAAATATTAGCAAATGAAAAGGCAGCCATTTACACTGGTCCCTGCAAGGTACTTGCATGGTGAGGGAGTTTTAGCAAAGAGCAAGCCTCAAAAGAGCCTAGGTATGTTGCAAATCTGATTACCCATGAGAGAACCTATCTGTGGGCGTGGGTCCTGTGCATCTCCGAGTGGGAGCTGGGCCCACGCCACGCAGAAGGGTCTTCCACAGTACTTCACATCCCCATGGCCATTCTGTGATTACCCATTTGTACTTCTTAATTCTCTCACCTTTTCACCCATTCTCCTATAGCCACCTCACATCAGGTAACTGTCAAAACACTGAGGAACTCCTTTGGTTTGTTCTGCCTGGGAAGCTCTTTATCTGCCCTTCAATTCTAAATGATGGCTTTGCTGAGTGGAGCGGTCTTGGCTGTAGGTCCCTGCTTTTCATGTCTTTGAATATTTCTTGCCAATTCATTCTAGCCTACAAAGTTTCTTTTGAGAAATCAGCTCACAATCTTATGGGAACTCCCCTGTAGGCAATTAGCTGCTTTTCTCTTGCTACTTTTAAGCTTCTTTCTTTATCTTTAACCTTACAAATTTTAATTATGATGTGTTTTTGAGTGGGCCTCTTTGCATCCATCTTGTTTGGGACTCACTGTGCTTCCTGGACTTGCGTGTTTATTTCCTTCACCAAATTAGGGAAGTTTTTTTTCATTACTTTTTAAATAAATTCCCAATTTCTTGTTCTTCCTCTTCTCCTTCTGGTACCCCTGCAAATGTAAATGTTGGAACACTTGAAGTTGTCCCAGAGGCTGCTTGCTCTATCCTCTCTTTTTTTAATTCTTTTTTTCTCTTTATTGTTCTGACTGGTTGTTTTTTGTTTCCTCATGTTCCAAATTATTGATCAGCTTCATACACTCTACTATTGTTTCCCTATAAATTTTTCATTTCAATTAGTGTATCCTTCATTTCTGACTGGATCTTTTTTATGCTATTGAGGTCCTCATTAAGTTCCTTGAACATCCTTATAAACAGTGTTTTGAACTCTGCATCTGATAGATCACTTCTTTCCATTTTGTTTAGTTCTTTTTCTGGATTTTTGATCTATTCTTTCATTTAGGCCATGTTTCTTTGTCTCTTCATTTTGGCAGCTGCCCTGTGTTTGTTTCTATGTATTTAGGTAGAGCTGTTATGATTCCCTGTCTTGGTAGTGTGGCCCAATGTGGTAGGTGTCCTGTAGGGTCCAGTGGCACACCCTCCCCTATCACCCAAGCTCAGTATTCGAGGTGCACCTTTGTGTGGGCTGAATATACCCTCCTCTTGTAGTTGAGCTGTGATTGCTGTTGGTAGATCAATGGGAGCGATTTACCCAGGCCAATCAGCTGTAAGGACTGGCTATAACCACCAACCTCTGCCTTCTGTGAAGGATCAGTGGTGCAGGGGCAGGGCGTGTAGGCCAAGGTCAGCCCCCACCTATGTTCTACCTGAGACCACTTGCCTGGGCTATAAAGCAATCTGAGATATATGCTACTTGTGCTGGGCTTAGAGATTCCCACGTGAAGTCAAACTGTCAATCTAAGCTGGTTGCTGCTAGTGCTGAGCCTGGGACCACTTAGCAAGAGGTATGGGGGCTGGGAGCTTACTCAGGCAGTCTGTTGCTTATTTGATAGGATTAGGAAGTTCTGAAGCATGACCCAAGACCAGCCATTCATATGTATAAGTCATGGTTAATAGTCTGGGTGGGCCTGTAAGTTGAGTGGGATGGAGTCTCAGGAGATCTCCAAGATGGGGCAAAGAGTATTAGCCAGGTTGATGGAGTCTCAGATATGGCAGCTACCTACTGGCTCTTTGGCTTTGTTGGGGAAAGGCTTAGAAAAGGGACAATGGCCTCTGCCCACCTTTCTGTTTGGGAGAAAACTGTCCCCCAAATCCCACTTCAATGCCAGACACTTCAGTTCCTACTTGTATGCCACCGGTGCTTTTCAAGCTGCTAACAAGTGCTGGAGCTCAGAGCTAGTGAATCTGACTAAGTCAATTTGTAGGGTCTCTAAAGGAAACTGCTTGGAACTCCAGAGGTTTCTTCCACTGACTCAATCTCCATTGGTTTTTGTAGCCATGGGAACTTAATTTTTTTGGCACTGGAACCCTGGGCTAGCCTGATATAGGGCTGGGACTCCCCATGTTGGGCTGGGACTCCTTGCTCCTGAGATATCCCTCCTGAATTTTTATCTACCACATGTGAGTGTTGGACCAGCCCATTCTGCATCTCTGCCCCTCCTCCCAGTCTGGATGGATGTGGTTTCTTTAATTCCCTAGTTGTCAGACATCCATTCTACTCAGTTTCTCACAGTTCTGAGTGATGGTTGTTCTCTACTTTAGTTGTTATTTTGATGCGGTTGTGTGAGGAGGTGAGCCATGTTTACCTAGGCCACCAACTTGACTAGCCATCTGATAGCTATATTCTCAATGCTTACAACAATATCTGGAACATGATTGGAGCTCAACAAATATTTATTGAATGAATTAATAATAATGTACCAATGAATGAATGAATGAGTGAGTGAATGAATGAATGAGATAGGGAATATCAGATGAAATTTTATGAGTGCAAGCATAGACAAAACATAGAAAATGGTGTTGATGTGGGAAGCCTGGGCTTGGAGAAACCAGGTTGCAGAGGAAAAGGGAGGTGAGAAGTAAAGGTTCCAGGAAACATGAACACGTATGTTTTGGCTTACCCAGTGGTCTCATGGAATTTAGACCACTTTTGCATGGCTGATTTGCAGAATTTCTGAGTTTCAAAAAAAGGCCCCTAAGCGCTGACATCTTTAGGTGAAAATGAAGGGGAAATGGTCTGATTATTAAAACATTGAAATGAAATCTCTCTGTCAGGCCTAATAACCAGTCATTGCTGAGTCCTCCTCTGCACAACATGGGTCTTTGACAACATGTGGCATGCAATAACGGTAAAGGAAAAATTGTGTGCGTAATTATAACAAAGATGAAAACTATGGAAATCATCAGGAGCATCTGAATTCAAAATGCCAGTGAATGTAAATCATGTTATTTGAACTGAAATGTGGCATCCCTACAGATATCAGTTAAAATTTTAAATTATGTGAATAATGAATAACATGATACTTTTAAAATTATAAAAGTATAATTGTTCTTACCTTTTGGGAAAATCTTGCACGTAAAGGCACTTACTATGACAAGGGGAACTGGAAATAAACTGGGTACCAAAGACTTTCAGTCAGTGCATCACAGCCTTTTTTTCTAAATGTTAAGAAATTACTACCTAATCAGTGTCAATGATAATGATCTTTAATCTTACCAGTGTGAGATTGATGATAAATACCAAGTACTGATTTTTTAATAATGTAAAAAACAGACATAAAACATATTTTCAAGTCATCTAGTTCTCCTTAACGGAAAGTCTTTACAGTCCAGCTATTGTAATATAATTGAAATTAAATCTTTTTAAGGAGTCCTTTTAATGAAAATAATATAGCAGCAGACTTTTAAACTATTGGTGCCCAAAGCTTATTTTTATCTAAGGTTCAGAAATAACTGAATTCTTGTCTAATTGCATAACGACTAATTTGGAACCTCATTTATTTAGAGAGTCTCTGGCATAGCAAATCCATTTAAAATGATGCACGGGAGCAGGTAATTAAAAATTAAAGCAGAAATCAAGATGAAAAAGGTAAGATTGAAGCTGGTTTCAACTGTTCAGGTTAGTTGAGAAGAGCGGTGAAATGGTAGAGGGAAGAGGTTAATGGACTGTCAAAGAGACAAAGAAAGAATCAGGATTACAGAGAGCAGCTTCCTGAGGCATCAATGACTTTTTTAATCGTTCTGGTATATGTCCAGTTGTAAAGTTGACAACATACAACTAGGAGAGGTAACTTTATTGGGTATCCATTTGTGTTGGGAATTCCCAGACACAGAAAACCCTCCCCATGTCCCCTGTTCTAGAAGGGAATGCTAGTCCTCCTAACTAATTAGAGAAGGACAGAACATCCAAAATGAGCAGAGCCATTATACATGATGTGCCTAGTCTACAGCAAACTCCCTGTTATAGCAAGCTCATGCAGTTGCTTGAACAATAAATAATATACACACACAGACACATACTCAAAATGGTCTTCAATAATGAATGTCATAGTTTGCACATGGATTTTGCATACATAATCTGACTTCATCTTCACACCAGCCCCCAAAAGAACAAATACCTTTACTAGTCCCATTTGCTACATTCAAATTAGGTAACAAATCTAAGATGTAACACACCTAAGGTGCTAGGACTAGACTTCAAAACTTTTGCATCCAAATACCAAAATGTACTCATTTCCTGTTAATTGACATGTCCTTATTTCTTTCACTCTTACTAGATCTTTCTCTCTTTTCAACCTCTTCATTTTTCTTTTACCAACTTCCTCACCATTTCTTTCATTTTTCTTCCTTCCCTTGCCATTTCCTGCTCATTTCCTCTTATTCCTACCTATGTCATGGCTCTGCCAGCAACCTCAGAGAATATATATAGCTCAGCCAAGCAGACAGTCTCAGATCTGAAGAGTCTGGTGATGTGTTCTGAAAGGCAGAAAGCTTTTCTGTGTCTGAGGTTCCTGCTATGGCAAAAGCATCACCCACTGAGAACGAGTTCTGGGAAATGGAAGTACCTATGTGTTAGATACAAGTACTTTTCCAGATCCTCTTTTTATGCCAGAAAATAAAGATCTCATAGGTTCTTAAGTTCACATGGAGGTAGTTGATCTATAAAAGAATGCCAAATATGTGCTCTTCCATATGTTCTTATGTCTCAACTTGGAGCTACAGAAAGCAAACCTCTCTCTACCCCTGCTCCAGGAAGAAACTTAGACTCTGTACAAAAAAAGACCACTTATAACATTTTGCTAAATCTGAATCATAAAGCAAATGTCCAGGCTTCTATTCCTCTCCCAAGGAACAAGTGAACTCATAAGCAGAAATGATAACTATCTACAGCAGCGTCTCTCCGAGTACAGCCTTATCAGAAGCATCTGCACCAATGGAGAACTTGTTAAAAATGCAAATGCATGGCCTCCAAACCAAATCTAATGAATTAGAAACTCAGGGGTGTGAGGAGGGCAGTTAATAAGTCCTCCAGATGATTCTGATGCTGGTTGAAGTTTGGTAACCACTGGCCTAAGCACGGTTGCATGGGGACAGCCCTGCGCTGGGAGTTAGAATACTTGGGACTTAGTCCTCGTGGGGCTCCTCACTGGCCTAGGAACACAGTGAATTGTATCCCCTCTCCCAGCCCCATTTCCTCACTGGTCAAATGATGAAATCTCCCTTGGTAAATGCCAGGCACTCTTCTCTTATGTATATTCTGTGGTCCTTCATGAAAATTATGGTTTGAGACTGTGGTGGAATGAGGCTCCCAGCCTGACATCATCAATATGATTTGCTCTTACTCCACAATAATCTCACCTTCTTAAAGTCTTGAAGTTTATTTTCCAAAAATCTTGAGTTAGAATACAGTTGAACTTGGGAGGAGGTGCCTCAGCTATCACTTATATTATGGTTCACGTGTCAGCTAAGCAACCAGGATTCAGAAACAAGGGGTTGGGCTGACACCAGTGGAATAAATCAACAAAGGCAAACTTGATCCAACTGCCAATTTCATTGAGGTCTAGCCTCAACTCTGTTAGATTAAAATATGGAATTTTTTTGGCCAGTTATAAGATCTGTTGCTATTTTCTCCTCCTATTGCATTAAATGGAATGTTTACTAGAGTGATTGCTATATACAAAAAGAAGCTAACAGCTCAGTAGAGGTTGATTTACCAAGAATCTGGTTATCATTCTGAGTCATTTGGGCTGATGCATTATTAGAAACAGGCAGAAAAGCATCCTTCCTGAGACTATCCTTTGATGCTCATCAATATAAACGTCCGTTTCAGCCTTCAGCCACCACTTCTTTATGAAATCCCTACAAAGTGGAGTTAGAAAAGATCCCTTCCTTGTGGAGCTGACAATCCAGCAGAAACTATGCATATTGCTTAAGTGTAATGAGTGCTAGGAGGAAGTATTATGGAAGCAAATTCACTTAATGCTAGAACCTTGTGTTGGCAGAGAAAGGCAATGACCTCAGGGACAAGATGATTGCATTGCTTACACTAGCAAGCCTGCAGGATGCAACATACTCCTATCAATAACGGTGGTTCTCTCAGATGAGCAGGGGAAGACAACATCCTCCTCAGAGGAGTGCTCCCCATCTCCCACCTACCCCTTCCCTCCTCTCCTCCAGTGGAGTAGGGGCTGGAATAAGCATGAATATGTCAGCATACAGGGGGAAGAATCAAAGTAAATTCTGTAGTCTAGACTTAAGTAGCCTGACTTAACTACTTCCTACTACCTATTATTTTTAGTTATTAACATGGTTATTTTCTGCTCTAACATTCATACAACTCACATGTTTAAAAGAAATGCTGTGTGACATCCCATAATACACAAATTATTGAGTTCTTGGCAAATAAGTAAAGGTAAGGCTGTGATGGAATCTCAGGCTGGAGCCTCCTTCTGCCTCCTGCTTTCCGTACATCTCTCCACAACCATCCCAAACACAAGATCTAAAAGAAAGGACCACTGTATTTGGTACAAAACCAAATACACACTTACTGTTGTCCTCAGCAGCACAACATCTGCTTCTTGCAAGGAACATGGGACACAATTTGCCCACACGTGCCAAGCAGGTCTCCAGTAAAACACCAAGGGGAGGATCCCAAATGAGAAGATGGATCCAGCAAGGCAGAGGGTTTTCCGGCAGCTGTGAGTCTGGTATCCAAATATCTCCTGGGGCAGAACCAAAATGACTCCAATTATTGATTGGGTAAACACAATAAGCAACAACAAATTAGGATTTTGATGATGAAACTGAGAACAAAGAGTAGAAGTTGAGCAGGATGAGGGGAGGATTGAGGTGTTGAGAGAGTGAAAAAGAATCCCTGACAGTGTAAGACATGATCCCAGGCCTCCAAGAAGCTGCAATCTAACTGGGAAATTCAGTTTCTACAATTTGAGCACTCAGCTACCCCATGCCAAGCACTATGCTAGGTGCTCTGTGGTCTTGTTGGAGTCTCGCAATCATCCCCTGCATAGGACATCACCCCCATTTCATAAATGATGATGCTGAGCTCACAAAGGCTTAATGAAATGACTTCTTCAAGGCCACACAGCTAAGTTTGGGTACCAGTATTCAAACTCAGGTCTGTCAGCCTCCAAATCTTAAGCACAATCCACAGCCTTCACAGACGTGACCATGAGACATGTGCCTGGAGTACTAAGTGACCCCAGCAATGAGTGATTCCCTTGGCTGGGACCAACAGCCTCTTATGGAGAGTGACTTGAGCCAGGCCTTGAGTTTGGAGTTAGGATTTGGTTAAAGTTAACTCCAGGAGGATGGACAACAAAATGCCAACCTTCCTCTGGGGGCTTGGGGTAGAGCTATGCATTCACACCCTCCTCTCTTGTTCAATAACAAAAAGAATTTTACAGCAAGAGGGAAAAGTCATAGACATTATTTGATTTATTTCAACCGATGCCTATTGAGCACCGGCTACGTGCCATTAGGGGATATGAAACCCTGGAGCATGCAAATATGAACAAGATAAGAGTCTACTGCTAAAAAAATTATAATTTAGACAAACTTCTTCCTTCCAAGTCAAGCCTGAGACAGAATAGGAAACTGCCCCTGAAGTTTACGGCCTCGATTTCACAGCTATATCACACAGAGCTGTAGTATACTCTATACTGGTCAGAATGGCTCAAATCAGAAAGTAGAGAGTCCTGGTGAAAAGCACATTCTCTGGACCAAGACTCTTTGGGTTCAAAGCCTAGCTCCACTGCTTGCTGGATAAGATGTTGAGGAAGTTATTTAACCTCTTTATTCCTCAGGTTGTCATTCATAAAAAGGCAGCAGTACTAGTACCATTTCACAGGATTGCTATACAGCTTAAATTAGTTAATATGTGTAAATGCTGTATAAGTATTTACTCTGCTGCACTTGCTACTGCTACCTCTATTTTATGATCTCCCCAAACATAGATCTGAAATTCTACCCCTTTGTTTATTGCCACTTAGATCTGAGAATCCCCAGTGTCAATAGTTCTGCTCTTGTTAGAATCATCTGCTAGGATAATAGGGGGCCAGAATATGCAACTTTAAATCCACCAGCTTCTCAATGTCCCTTGATAAAGATTACACTATTAGAAAGGGTTCTGTGATCCCTGGCCGAAGCTGATTGCATGTGTAATTATTAGGCTCCTTCCTCTCATTAGCAGCACATGCAGATGCTGAGTGGCTTTCATGGGTGTTGTCCACATTCGGTATGCCTTGAATAAATGTTCACAATAGTTCACAAATACAAGCTCTTGACTGAGTCTGCAAAATAGAATGTCTTTCCTGCCGTAAAAACTCTTCCATCCCAAGCTCAATGTTGCTCTCCAGATGTCAGGACTGGAATGGCTCCATTCCATCATCACACCCGAAGCAATGCTTTGAGACCCCACATTGTGCAGGGTCCCCATCCTAAATGTCATACCTGTCCTGAGATCATCTATCATCTTTTCCCATGTGCACTTAATGTTATGACATTTTAAAATACACCAACTTCTATTCAGCTGAGCCATTTTATCATCTTTTTAAAATATTATATTTAAAAGCTTCCCTATATTGCCATTGAGCTCCATCTAATCTGCCTGTGTCACGCCATTTCTGTAGAACAAACCTCCTTGCTACCATGCATTCTTTTCCAGGCTATGCAATGAGAACCCTCTGCAGTTTCCAAAGTGTCTTCATGTTCATTATTAACAAATTTAAGCAAGCAGGAATTATTATCCTCACTTTCCAGCTAAGAAAAACTGAAGCGTAAAGTTATTATATGTAATAATTATTAGTAGTAACTATTTGGTGGCAATGATAGCAGCTAACATTAATCGAGCACTTAAAAGCACTTTACACATTTTGTTTAAAAAAAAAAGAGACTAAGTAAATTTCCTAAGGCATACAGCTAGCTCATCTTTAGCTTGAAACTGAGCTTCCAGTCTAGATTTTTGCAGCACATGAAAGATAATGTGAGCTGGTCATTTCTACTCCATGTCTCTTTTTCATTCTATCTAGAATTTCAGTTCAATTTAACAAATGTTTTTAAGTGTCCCTCATGTAGCAGGCAGGTGTTAGACCAAGAGATGGAGGAAACCATGTCTCTAGCCTCAAGAAGCTCCTTGTTTTAATGGGAAGAGAGACACACAAATAGATAAAATTAGATAAGGTTAAAGGAATAAAAGCATTGTATAGAGAGGTGACTATAAAAATTGTCATCTAAGTGAGGTCCTATTAATAACACTGGAACACCAGGGGTAGATCAGAAGTGTTTCAGGCAAGCCAGATGAATACTCCCCTGGTTATACCAGAGCATTACTCCAAAAGTCTGCTTGCTTTCAGTCCTGTGGGCTCCACAATCCCTGTTAGTAGCTCATGACCCATAATCCACTGCCAAATTTTCAGTTGAGAAGCTGAAATAATGTGGATAAGGAATTTTCAATTACTGTTTGTTGAAATAAATTGAACTGTACTAACTTAAAGTGAGTTGCAAAGACTGTTAATAGGTACTGGGTTTAAAATGGCAAAAATGAGCATGGTGCTGTTTTTTATAACCCTGTAGCAATTTACATCCCACCTTATGGAGTGCCTTCCATGTCCCTGAAAATGCTTGAGGGAACTATCCCAGCTACTTCACACTCCATCCACCCTTACCTCCCACAATAAAGGAATCACTCAGCCAAAAATAGAATATTGGGAAAGTGTCAAGAGAATATTACACTCATGGCAGTCTACATGCATTGTGAAACAGCGCAGTGTCCCTTTCTTTATCCCCCTTTCACCTGCAGACTCTCCTCCTCCCTCTGTCCCTCGGCATCTAGATCTTTTGTCTTCCTAAAGGGCTAAAACTTTATCTTCCAGGTGTACAGGCCTTCTCCCTGCAGAGGCCCTATGATCAATAAGTCAAATTGTGCTCCCCAAAACAGTGGTTTAAAGTTTGTTACCAAATAGTTGCCAAAGCCATCAGAACCCCTGAAAAATCTATAGACTCTCTCCCCAGAGAAATACACAGAGATGCAGACACATAAACTCCAAAGAGATCCAGGAGGTTGCCAGAGTCTAGAAAAGACCCTGCCCCAGAGGGTTTCTAAGGCTGAAGCAAGACTGACCTTTCAGGGTTTAGGCTCTGTACTTAACTTAGGGCCTGATACTAAGTAAACACGTAGTGAATGTAGAAGAGTGAAGCCAGAGGCTCACGGAAATGTGGGTGCAGGTGAGGGTGACAATAAAAACAGGACAGTGCTGATTCCAAGGATCCTTACAGAGTGATGTCATCACCTGGGGCTCAACAAGTCCTGAGAGTGGCTGTCAGCCTTTTCCTCCCATGGCTGCCAGCAGAGAGGACTCAAGTTAACCAGGTCACAGAGATAGAGTGTAATGAGAGAGTGAGATGTATGTGTGTAACTGTCCAACAACCAGATAAATATATGGGTAGGTTTTAAGAGTTTGTTTTCTCCCTAATGGCAACATTGCCATAATTGTTACTGTCCTGCCATAGAGCTTTAAGGAAGCATAGTGCTTACAATGGATTCTGGAACCCTGGCTGGTGTGGCTCAGTGGGTTGAGCACCAGCCTGTGAACCAAACTGTCACAGGTTTGATTCCCAGTCAGAGCACATGCCTGGGTTACAGGTTAGGTCCTAGGTTGGGGGCATGAGGGAGGCAGCCAATTGATGTTTCTCTCCCTCTTTCTCCCTCCCTTCCCCTCTCTCTAAAAAAATAAATGAAATCTTAAAAAAAAAGATAAAATGGACTCTGGAGTCATATCAGACTATCTCCTACCCTGAGTAACACACCTTCTTTAAACATATTAATTCATTCCATCAAATTACAAACACAAATCCTGTTGGTCTGGGAGTCATTTATTCTCTTTAAGACAATTTTGCATTTCTCTACTGGCTTCCTTAAATATTTGAAAGTTTGAATAATTCATTTTTTAAAGTTTACCTCCCTAAAGATAATATCTTTACCCTCATTTTGGATGTGAAGAAAAAGTTTTACTAGTAATTTTCATGCACTACAACAAATCATGCTAAAAGATTTAACTCACCTCATTGTTTATCCCAACCCCAAGCCCTAGTCAAATTGCTGCCTCAGTAGTTTCTTGTTTCACACACTTTCTTGCTGAAGGATGATTTTGTAAGTGTCCTATAAATTAACTTGACTTCTAAATCCAGAAGATGAGAGATTTTTAACCTGAATGATGTAATCCAGAAATCTTAAATTAGAGGCTTAAAATTTATGATCTGCACAGTTTTATTGATGACCTGCTAAGTAGTTCTCAAAACTTTAAATCGGTCCTCAGTTATTTTCATAAAAAATTATGACTTCTACCTTCTACTTAAAATAAATCAGAAATTTTGACAAAACTGCACACACATTCTTGCACTGTAAGAATCACCTCGAGAGCACCAGGAGATGTGCAGAATCATCCAGGAACTAACCCAACGTCATCCAGTAAAAGGGAGCTTGAGGTGCATTCACACAGTGTGATCCTAAACAGCATTGCAAGCAAATCAGCTCCAGCAACACCTAACAGTATGGATGACTCTTAGTAATATAATAAATAGCAAGTGCAACAAGTCAGTAAGAAGGATTACATCAGCATGATACCCTTTTCATAAGGTTAAAAACAACTAAAATTTAAAATATATATTTTAGGATACACTTAGGT
This sequence comes from Anoura caudifer, assembly GCA_004027475.1. NCBI lineage: Eukaryota > Metazoa > Chordata > Mammalia > Chiroptera > Phyllostomidae > Anoura > Anoura caudifer. The sequence goes on along the minus strand of PVKU01004644.1, from coordinate 117,275 downwards.
AAAAGAAAACTCTATAGAAAGAAAAGCAAGGGAATAATGAATGCATGTGGCAAGACGATGCTTACCTGTACTGGGGCAAAGCAGGGAGGTGAGGGGCTACATTGTCAAATATAGGTGTTGTCAAGATCCTAGCTTTTGTTTGGGTTGCTGGGTCATCACATTGTGAAAGCGGTCTAATTAACTGACTAAATAAATGCAACACATCATGGATAAATACTGACAATATGTCATGAACCCAGGATATGGACAATCTAATCGTGAGCACTGAAGCCTTAGGAAAAAAAGAAAGAAAGTATCGGCCAAAGCAAGTAAGTAATGAGCAAGGGTTCTTCTTCCTTTTCCCATGGCCTGTGCCACGCTTTTTTTCCCAGACACTTAGGCCGTATGTCGGATTCCATTTCTTAGCTCATACCAGGCCTGCTCTTTGGGATTACCATCTCATCCTATATACAGGCCAGTGTTTTGTAACCAAGGGTGATTTTGCTCCCAAGGAGACATTTGGAAATGGCAGGAGACATTTCTGGTCACTCTCAACTGGGTTAGAGGTGCCACTGACATGTGATGGGTCGTAGAGGCCGATGATACTGCTAAATATCCTACAATGCAGAGGATAGCTGCTCCCCAACATCCACAACAAAAGAAATTATCTGGTTCAAAATAATGCCATGGTTGATAAGCTTGCTGTAGGCATCTTAGCTCCCCACCTAACCTAAGTACGGATGCCATCTTCAGCACCCAGACAAGAACTAGAACATTTTGATATGGAAATCTGTAGTAAGAAAGGATTCACACTTAATGCTAAATGATCACTAAAGTCAGCAGTGGTCACAGCAACTCATTTTGCAGCTGAGGGTACTGAGGTGCTAAGAAAGAAAGAAAATCGCCCACGTGGTCTACACCTGCTTCGCTCCCCAAGCTGAGCCAGTCTTTCACTCTACCCCAGCCACAGACACATTTCCTGAACTCACAGGATGCTTCCCTGCCTCGGGATGTTCCCGTGGCTGGCCACTTCTCATCCTTTTAAGTCTCCTTTAAATGTCTCCTTCTCAGACGACTTTCAACCAGCCTCCTATATTTTAATTATAAGCCCCTGATCTCACACACTCTTTACAAACACTTCTTTTTAGCATTTGCACAATTTGCAATTAGTATTTTTACTCACTCTTCTAACTGTTCCTCTTTTCTGTCCCCCACAAACAGAATTTATGTTCCATCAGTTTAGGATCCAGTCAAGATTGTTTCTTCCAATGCTGTTTACCCAGCACCTAGTATGTTATCTGCATATAGTTGACACTTTGAAAATATTTGCTGAATGAATGAATAAATAAATGATCAACTCTACTAGAGGAAAGAGGGAAGGAAGGAAGGAAGGAAGGAAGGAAGGAAGGAAGGAAGGAAGGAAGGAAGGGAGGGAGGGAGGGAGGAAGGAAGGAAGGAAGGAAGGAAGGAAGGAAGGAAGGAAAGAAAGAAAAATGAATAAGCCTTTACTATCCTTGTTCCTAACTCAACAAGCTTATTAACTATGTCCTCTTCTTGGACACTCCAAAAATTAAATCAGTCCACTGGGGAAACAGGGTAAGGAAGCATAAACTCCCGGATACAGCTCTCTGACTTTAGTCATTTGGAACTGTTAATCAGTCTCATCATTTGCATCGCATTGAAGTTAACCTGTAAGGCTAGGTTTCTGGAACAATGCTTTTTCTTATTCCTTATAGTCTGTCTCCAGCAGTTCAAGAGTTGCTCAAGACTGAGTTTCACAACCTTACCATCAAAGGAGACAAACCAAGAGTCTGGGCTGGAAGGGACAAACTAATCAGGACATCTGCTGCCCAGGCTCCTGCTCTGAACCAAAAGGTGTTTTTACAATTGCCTCAAGTGAGTGGTGCTAATTTCCCAGTCTAATAAAGTACTTTACAAGAAAAACTACTTTTATAAAAGAAATATTCTCCAATGATGATTCTCAAGGTGTCTTAACCACCGTGTCCCGTTTTCCATGAGCAATGTTGGCATTTGCTGAGTGGTGGCCAGGCTGAGCCTTGAGGGGATCCTTAAGAGTCAAGTGACCTGGCCACCATTCTCTGTCCCATGGCAGACTCTTAAAATGGCATTTAACTCAGTTTAATTCCTGGCTTTGGAATGCCACCTCTCTGGCCATTGAGTCCCAGTTCTCTTGCCACAGCATTACCTCATGCAGTTGCTACAGGACACAGTGAAATGACATCTGTGTCAGGTGTCAGGTCCCAGAACCAAGAAACTCATCATAAAAATTCTTAGCTGCTGCATCCCCGGCATAAAGTCTCAAGGTGTCTTTCCTTCAGTTCAATTCAAATTGCCTCCTGTGTCTAAGGCCCAAGGTAAGATAGGACTGGTGGAGATAAATTTCCCACCCTCAAGGCTCTGACAGGAAAGATGATAAATTGAAAAATAAGTATAATACAGAGCAGAAAACATTGTGTCATATGTTTTCTGGGGGGAAATGCTATTAGATTAAAATGATGAAGACATACTACTGAGATGATAAGGAAAAATTTTTCAGGAGAATTGCTACCTGAGGTGAACTTGGAAAGAATTGTAAGAATTTCAATAATTGCCAAAGGAGGGTAGGAGAGAGGCAGTCCAGACAAGATCGGGCTCATTCAGGGTGGTATGTCTGTAGAAAAGAGGGACTCCAAATGGAGGAACTAACCTCATGCAAAGGTGTAAAATCTGAAAACATGGAGTGTATTTAAGGACAAAATGTCAGTTTAAGGTATTATAGGTCAATGTACCATTGTGTTACAATGAACCCAGTCACATATGGCCAAGTAATGCACCTTTGGGTGGCACTTTAGTATTCTAGAACACATACTCTACTCCAGCTAGCCATTGGCCAAAAGAGTTTGCTGAACCCCTAAAAATACATGTCCATTTCCTCCCTCTACAACCAGAGGGTGGACCTCTGGTAGCTTCCTTGCAACTGGTGTCCTCAGGGGAAGTCGGGAGCTGAGGGAGCACTTCCTCTGGCCATCCTGATTGGGCAGCAATCTGGTTATGGAGGCAAGATGAACATATGTGCTTAGGACATCAGTGTCCTTTGACTAATCAATGTTTCCTTTTTTTAGCCCAGGAAACTGCCACATGGCTTGGCTGCCAGAAAAGCAACCTGTCCTACCCACCCAACCGTGGAAAGAAGGATAACACCCTGCCCCACAAATAATTATCCACTTGGCTGAAGTTCATGAAAATATGCAGTTTGTGTGAATGATTTATTTTTGTGTTCCACTCACCCTAAATATATATTTTCCATATTCTACTTTAATCCTTATAATCCTCTAAGAAAGGTAATATTAGCCATGGGTGAGAAATAAAAAAGGTAAGGCTCAAGGAAGTTAAGAACGTACTCAGAGTCACCCAGCTGGTCGGTAACAGAGCTACATATTCTTACTTAACTCCTTCTGTGCAAGAAGACCACCTCTCATGAAGACAATCTTTTTCCAGCTCTCTGATATTGTCATCTGACAGGTGTCATGGGGAACAGTACTTGAACTTTTGCTTATTGCTTTCTTTTCAACTAATAATGAATTTACTGCCCAGACAAGTTCTCAGGTTCTGCTTAAACAGGTTCCCACAAGCTTCAAACTGCAGAGTAAGAGGATCTGGGCAAGCGGGACCCCACCCAGCAACCAGATGGTGGTTTCTACAGGCAACATTTTCATCTTTTGAGCTGGCAATCTGATATGTGTGAAGCAGTCAGAGCACAGACAGGTTGGTATCTGAAACTACCATTGTACCCGGGGGCTAACTCACTGTACTGGCTTACTCTCAGAATACAGGCCTGAGATAGAGCAGAGCAAGAGAAAAGGCCACACTTAAAGATAAAACACTTGGATTCAAGACCTGATTCTGCCACTTAATCATTTTATTGGTAGATGAGTGGATAAAATAGCTATGATACATTTACACAATGGAATACCACTCAGTCATTAAAATAGGAAGAACAGTTTACCCTTTGTGATAGCATGGACAGAACTGGAGGGTATTATGCTAAGTGAAATAAACCAGTCAGAGAAAGACAAGTACCATACAGTTTCACTCATATGTGGAATCTAATGAACAAACTGAAATAACAACCAAAATAGAGACAGACTCACAAGTAGAGAGCAGGCTGATAGCTCTGGGAGTGCAGGGTGGAGAGATCAAGCAAAAAAAGAAAAAAGAAAAACAATTCATGGACATGGGCAACAGTGTGGTGATTGCAGGGTGGGGGTGGAGGTAGAAGAAGGTATGGGGGATAAATGGTGATGGAAAAATAAAATAAAATAGATTTTTTAAAAATAAAAATGATTTTATCATCTGGAAGTCATGATCCCACTTAAAAAATAAGAACACTAATGCCTACTTCACAAAACTGTCATGACAATGAAATGGAGTATCAGTGGTAAAATGTTATTTTAATATTAGCTATCATTATGAAGGCAATTAGACTACAGGCTGGTTGGTAAATCCTTAGCGACAACCTGACATGTCCAGCCCCTCCTTATTCAGATCAGCTTCCCTCACCACACAGTATAACATAGCTACCCAGTTACTCTAGCACATCATACTATTTTAAATCTCCGCAAGCCATTATCTCTACCTGATATTTTTCTTATTTTTTTTTTAGGAACTGTTACTAGAACGTAAATTTCACAAGGCAGAGCTTAGGTCTGTCTTGTTCATTGCTGTAATTCTGGCACACATTAGAAGAGTTTCTGGCACATAGTAGGCTCACACATATTTTTTAAGTGAACAGATGTCTTAGATTACATCATAGGAATTCCAATCTAAGGAAGTAGATCGAAATGTCATTAGACTGGTAAACAGAGAGGCCAATAATGACTATGATAGACTGTTAGCCTCTGGCAGAGCTTAACAAGCATCCAGTCAAACATCATTTTGCAGACGAAAAAAAAAACAACTGAGATCTTAAGAGAATTCTCAAATAGAAACACTTGGAAAGCATAGGGAAAGCAATGATCTCCTTCCAAAGTCATATTTCCACTCTTTAATCAATGAGGAATTTATCTTGTCAATAAATTGTATCCCCAAGTATTATTTGTCTTTATTCCTTTACCATAGGATTTGTTGCTTACCATAGGATTTCAGAGGGAGGAGGATGCTGTCATGAATTCTGAAGGAAGGAAGGAATGAAGATGATCTGGTCCTGCATTTCTTTCACAACATGAAACTCCCACACCTCCAATGAAGCAAACTCTACCTCCTGGGGAAGCCTGTTCCATTTGCAGGCAGCCCTATTGATAATTACACCATGGGCCAGACACTGGGCTTGAGCACCCTCCCATTCAACACATGCACGCCCACACAGAAACACTTCCCTTCCTACCAGAACAATACCATTTGCATCTGTGAGAGCAACATAAGATCAATATAAATATATTGATCTTCCATTAGAAGTTCACATCTAAGCAAGGGCCTATGTAAATAAAAGTTATTTTGAAAATCACTGTCTTACTAATCTCTCTTGTTGGGAATGCCTGAAATCTTTTCCATATAATGGAAGTAGAAGAAAAGTATGCTATAGAACAATAGTTACCATGTTTTTTCAGAATAAGGAACCCTTTCTTAATATTGCTGGTAACAGATAAGTTGCATTATATAATAAGGCTGAACAAACGCACACTGTGTGGTCCTGCAATTTTGCTTATATCTTCTCTACAGAAATGTGCATACATGTGCACCAAGAGATGCAAAAAAGAAAAATTCAATGCTGGAAACAATCTAAAAGTCCAGAAACAATGAAACTGACTTTAAAAAAAGTATAGTCTTACATTAGTATATTCTGACACAATAAAAATGAAAAAATAGAATTTTATGCAATAATATGAATATATCTCACAAATATAAGCAGAAGAAGCAAAGCACAAAAGAATAGAGTCAATATAATTACAATTATATATACTTCAAAAATCTTGTTATTAGATTCCTATACAAATTTAGAAGAAAGTGCTTTTTTTAAAGGCAAAAAAATCATTGCAAACATCAGGTGAGAGGAGGTTACCTCTGGGTTAGAGGAGGGCAGCAGAGATAAGTGTAGTTAGGGAGGGCTCCAGGAAACTTTTGGGAGTGCTAGCAGTGTTCCCTCTTCAACTTAGGCAATGAACAGAAGGGTTTTGATTTATCATTAAACTCTTTAAATATATTTTTGCACATTTACATGACAATTCAAAACTGCCACATATTATCAAATGACATACTACTACTTTCTGCCTGTGGGGGCTACACCAATGCTTGTTGGGCACATAAGTCCTTGGACCCATAGCAATAACCCTAAGACTTACCTAGAGTCATGGCCCACGGGTTTGCAAGCACTGGCTTGGAGATAAGGAAGCCTGGGTTCTAGCCTGAACTCTGGTTCTATTAAATAATCCCTTTCCCCTCTTTGGGCTTCAGTTTCTCCATCTGTGATAGAGAGGGTTAAAGTATATGACTTCTTGAGTCCCTCTAAATTTTAATACCCATAGTTCCTGTAAAAATGGAAACCTCCCAAACATCACCTAAGTGACAGCCTACAGTCCTCTAGTGAGCACACATCGAAGGTCATAAACTTGCATGGAGATGCCTGCCTCCACTTCAAAGGCCATGTCCAAATGGCCTTCACTCAAGCATCAACATTTTTTAAGGAAAAATAACAAGTGGTTTCCCCTGCATCATTTGCGTAAATTGGTGTTAATATAGTGTGTAGGCCAGCTGTTTGAGAATTATTAGACAGGCCCCTCTGGAAGACTGAGAACGCCACATTCAGGAAGTCCCGTGCCTAAACCCAAGAAGGTGTTCTAGCATGTCATTGTGTGACTCCCTGGCCACTATGCCATATCAACCGAATGTCAGAATCTCCCAGATGACAAGGCCACTGGATTCATTTCTGTAACTAGTGTTTAGATTTGAGCATGGCCTTGAGGAAGGCTTCTCATATTCTATAAGAGGAGAAGATCAAGCCAACGTGCATGATTCTGGTTTTCATGGATAGAAAAGGAGTCTCTTAATCTGCTAGAGAATTTTAAGCAAATGAACAGAGTAGCAGATGGTATAACTAGAATAGGTGATAGGGAAATGGTGACTTACTGTATTTTGCTGTGTATAATGCACACGTTTTGCCCAATTTTTTTTGAGGGAAAAATAAAGATGCCCATTATACATGTGTAGTACCTGAAATACCTTGTATCTGTTCTTGTGTTTTGTAATTATTTGTTACATAAAATTTCTTATGCTATAATATATTAGAACATAAATGCTAAAATTTCTTTATAATACAAAAAACAAGTATCTAAATATATTAATTAATTAATTAATTAATTAAACAATTAAAACAAAAGATTGTTTCCCTGAAAATTTGGGCCCAAAACATGGGTGGGCATTATACACAGCAAAATGTGATACTAAGAATAGAAAATTGGGAGAACAGTGGGCCATAAACAAGGCCAGAATTTCTACATTTTCAAATATCTGGGATGCTACCCCCAAGCAAGTTCATTCAGGACAGAAAATGTTGGGCTAAATTGTTATGACATAACCTCAGGGGGGGCTTATGATTTGTTATTACAGAAGTAATACATGCACATTTAAAGATTAAAACATTAAAATACAAATCAAAACTTTACATTCTCATAACCCAGAGATCAGCAAAATCAACAACTTACTCATTATATTTTTTCTTTTACTGAAATGAAACCATGCAATAAATGCTATTTACAATCCACTTTTTCATTCAATGACTTCCATTTTCCAGGTCAGTGAGTTTTTATCTCAACTAATAGCCAAATCATACTGAGATTTCACTGATTAATCCACTTATATCCACTGCAACTGTTTATATATATAATATATAATATATAACATCTATATATAATAATAATGTACACTTCACAGTAAGTGTCACATGCTTTTATATGATCATTATACTTTTGCCGATTCTGTTAATACAGCTCTTTCCCTATTTCTTCCAGTCATTCTGTAAGGGTTCGTATCTTGGTAGCTACGTCCTGCTGATTTCATTTTGTCACACAAAAATGACAAATAACCTAATCACCACCTGCTTTTACTTTCACTCTTAAGTAGTAACATTTACACCACAGGGAAATTTTTTTTTTAAATCTAAAGTTTTTTACTTATAAAGAACATCATTTCTCCATAGATTTGTATATCAAACCATTACATTGTACACCTTAAACTCATACAATGTTATATGTGAATTATATGTCAATAAAGCTAAAAAAAGCCTATGAGCAAAAAACTTAAGTTTTGTTTTATTTTTTATTCTAAAAATTTTGTCATATAATTTTATGTCAATTTAAGTTTGACTCTAAACCAAATAAAAGGGATTTTCTTAGCACGGTGCTTCCAAATTTTTTCACTTAATGGCACCGATATTCTGACAATATTTGTATAAGTCAAATCGGTAAAAAGATGAGACTGTTTAAATCTAGAGGGATCAATAGTTTGATGTTCCTAGAAGGACCTCGGCAGCACAGCTGTAAAACCCCAGGGCCGTCCATGGAGCTCCAGTTGGGCAGACTTGCCTTATCCGATATGTATAGCAAAACACTATCTTTCTCTTCCCTTATTTTGCTCAATCTAATCACAGTCATTATCTGGCAAAGTTGCACCTAAAATTAGTATGTCCTAATACTACTCACTATTCCTAGAAATAGTCTATCTAATCCACCAGTACGTCTTTATTCAGCAGTTTTTTATTTGTTTTTACTTTTGTGTTTGCTTTGCAAATGCTGCCCTAATAATTTTTAAAAGCACCATTTAATTAAAATTTTATGAAGCCTCCTCAATCCAAATTAATCTCAAGTTTACCCACACCCTTCTCATTCTCTGAATCACCAAGACCGCTATACATCCAGTTATATAACACAAAAATATAAAAATTCCTTTTAATATTCCCCTCCCCTTCTTTCAACATTAATTAGTTCAAGGTCTATTGATTGTACCTCTGTGGTATTTTTCAAATTGATCTCCTCCGATACATCCTTGATACTATTACCTGTTTAGTTCAACCTGTATTCTCTATATAACGTCACTGCAAGGGCCATTGTTTCCAGTCCCATCTCTGTCTACATTGGTGTCCACACTGCTATAGAGTTGCCTTTATAAAATGATATTCAATTTCAGTTCCTCATAGAACAACCAACCATCCTGGTTTGTCCAGGACTGAGGGGTTTCTTAGGATGTGGGTTGTCAGTGCTAATGCCCAGAAAGTCCAGGCACACAAGGATTGTTTGTCCTGTACTTAAAACACTTAAATCCCTTTAGAATGGCAAGACAAGTTTTTACTCGTCTTCTCCCCACTATATCAGCATCAGCTCTGTTTTCCTAGTCCCACTCCATCACACACATACCCCAGGCACCAGCTTTGCCAAGATACCTTTCAGTTCTCTAAATGGAATGCGCTTTGTTCCTTTACATCCCAGTGCCTTTGTCCATTATGCCTCCCTAATTTAGAGTGTCCCTTGCCTTATCAAGGTTTTGGTAAACCCCTATTCATTCATCTCACTTCTTTCCTATTGGGACTTTTTTACTGAAGTTATCCAGGATCTGGCTGTGTTCTCGTGCACCTTGCATACACTGCTGTCAGCACTAGCCCACTGAACTCTATTCTCCACCAGACACTGAGCTCTAGGACTTTTCTTTATACACCTAACACCTGGCACAGGGACTCACATGTGACAGGTGCTTAATAAATGAAGAATGAAGGAAAGAAAGAAAGAAGGGAGGAGGGGACCTCATTTCCCTAGATCAGTTTGCCTTCTATGTAGAATTTATAGGTATTTGAGTTGTTGAATAAAATATTTGCTTCCCTGAATATACTGTTAGCTCCTTGAGGTCAAGAACCCAGCTTTACCTATTTCCACAGCATCCACACTGCAGAGACTTACGACATTTGTTCAGCTGAAATAGTCTGGCTATTATCAAGGACAGAAAAGTTGGGTGGCCTGAAGGTGTCTGCTGGGGGTCAAGTCAAGAGAGACTGTGAGGATAGTAAGTGTGGTCCAGGGGTGATAATTGAGTGCTACCCCTTCCTGAGTGTGACCGCTATGTATTTATCTTTATCGCAATTCCATTTCTTCTTAGATGAAAACCTCTTATTGATAAATAAATGGAAGTGTAGACAACTGAGATTTTCTATCTGTTGATAAATTAGGCACTGGAAACTGTTGAAGCAGCTCTACTCTCAACTGGTTTCTCTGCCTATTGAAAAAAAAAAAAGATTCCTTGCTCAGTGATCGTATAGTCCCCATTTACAAGCCATGACTAAATATTTATACCAACATGCCTAAATGGGAGACTATCAACCACACACAACAGAATCACATAAGTATTTTGGGGGTTACCACCCCAAATTTCTAAAGATATGGCCAGAGGGTAAAGGCATTTCCAGATCAGTATCCCAGCTGATTCTTAGGCACACTGGCATTTGGGAATTGCTGATCAATATAGTGAAAAAGACTCACCCTTTGGACAAGTAATATTTCTTCTGTTAAACAGCATTATATTGATAACTGCCTCATAAGGTTGATGTGAAAATTATATAATATGTTGCCTACAAAGTGCCTATACAATACCTGATGCATGGCAGGTTTTCAGTGCATATTGTATTAACCAATTCTGTTTCTAGACTTTGGTTCCTGGATGAAAAGAACGTATCTTTTTCATCCTTATAGTGACCTTGGCATTTTAGCATCCAGTACAAGAAGTTACCAATAATAGGCCCCTAACAAACTGAATTACATTGAACTTTGATCTTGAATAAGGTTGGAGGAAAAACTTAAAACAGAATGTCATGTTTTTACTTAAATTGGTCAAGATCTTTGACATATGCTGGAAGCTGATTCAAGAGGGTCACAAGGGCGTTCTTGCACGATGCCGGTAGAAGCCCTCCACAAAGCACAAACTTTCTGGAAAGCAACTTAGCAAATTTGCTAAATGTCTTAAAAGCATTTATAATTTTCACTATGGTAACACAATTATTATTTCTAGGAGTCCCTCTTAAGAAAATAGTATGAAATGAGAAGGTAAACCTCTATGGGTATTTTCATACACAAGTGTAAAATATACATTGGCACTGGAAAGAATTTAACTGTCTAACTGTCTGGCTAAGACAGTTAAGAAGAATGGTTAGGTAAATACCACACCACCCCAAAATGGCATTTCGTTTAGTCATCAAATTGAAATTTACAATAAAATTTTAATGATACAGGGAAATATTTATAATGCATTAAGTGAATAAAAATGTTTTAGTTTGAGTCCAATAATGTAAAAGGAGATTTACAGAAAAAAGGGAGCAGAAAATATACAAAATGTTAGCAAAAATAAGGTGATATTTATTTCCTGATACTTTTTTATGCTTTCAAAAATTTGTACAATAGAATAAATTTTAAAATAGAATGAAAAAGGAATACTGATTTTAAAAGCAAATAAGACTTTCACTTCTAGAAACATGGAGTAAGCTTATTTTTTACTATTCTTCTCAATAAATTCAACTAAAATCCCTAGATATTATATAGAAAAAGAAAACATTAAAAGACTCCACATGATGAAGAAAAGGTAGATTGGCTACGGAACTTGGTAACTAAGGAATTAATGACACAGCAGTGAGTTCCCTGGTTTGGGGGGGTGTTTGGGGGTTTTGGGGTGGGGGTTGTTTGTTGTTTGTTTTGCCTCATCTATGGCTTAAAGCATAATAAGCTGTCAAACCTGAAAACAAGGGCAGACAAAATACACACACACACAGGCAGCCTGATCTGTCCAGCAAATGAACAAGAAAGGGTTCAAAGTTCACACAAAAAAATGTGGCTCCACCCAACTATACCAGTAAGTGGGGAGTGTATACCAGTAAGTGGGGAGTATCTTCCTCTTATCATATTGTAAAGAGGCACCTTAACCCACTGCAAAGATGATGTCAGAGAAGTCAGAGTAAGCACCTGAGACTTTTATCTCCACCAAGTAGCAATTAGCACCCTTCCCCCTGTGATGTCAGTGGAAACCATGTGCAGCCTGACCTGCACTCCCAACCAGCAGTAACAAAGTTCCTTTCACCCCACCCCACCCCATCCCATGCCCAGGTGTTATCAAAGGAAGCCTAGTGGAGAGTCAAGACTTTTTACTACCACCTAATAATAACAAGACCCCATCCCAAGGCATCAGTGAGATCATGTTGGGAGTAGTCAGGCACTCCCAATCCTCCAAGTCAGAGAGGTATGACTGAGGTATGACTGGAGAGCTGGCATGCCAACTCAACCAGCAATAATGAAGAACAGCCTCCCTCTCCAAAAGTGTCAATAGAGGTTGAGTGGTCAGCCTGGACTTCCATCGCCAACTGACAGTAAGAGGTGGTGCCCTGCTCTTACTCTATTGGAACATTGTCAACAAAGGTCAGCTAATAAAATCCAGAGTCCTATAACAGTACCTAATTACAGAACACCTGAAGTATCCAAGTTTTAACTTGTAGTTTCACCAAGCATGAGAAGATCTTAAACTGAATGAAAAACCATAATCAATAGATGCCAGCACAAAGATAAAAGAGATGTAAGAATTATCTGATAAGGATTTTAAGGCACCTATCATATAAATGTTCTAACAGATCACATTTAAAACAAATAAAAATATGAAATATTTCAACAAAGAAATAGCAAATATAAAGTAGGACCAAAAGGAAACTTTGAAACTGAGTAATCACAATTATTGTTTTAAAAGTTAATTGATGGGCTGAATAGTAGAATAGAAGGACAGGAAAGAGTCAGTGAAATGAAAGCCAGAACAGTAAAAATTGCTCAATCTAAATTACAGAGAGAAAACAGTCAGAAAATGTTGAACAGAGCCTGTGAAACTGTGGGAAAAGATTATATCATTGGAATCCTGGAAGGAGAAGAGAAAGAAGGCATGACTGAAAAAATACTTAATAGCTGAAATTTCCATATTTTGCCAAAGACATACACTTGCAAATTCAAGAAAATGAGCAAACCCTAAGCAGAATAAACCCAAAGAAGTCCACAGAAATAAATACATGTATAATAATCAAACTTGTAAAAACTAAAGACAAAGAAAAAAGTCTTGAAAGCAGCCAAAATGTAGTAATACCTACCTATAAAGGGAAAAACAACCTGAATGATTGCAGATTTTTCATCAGAAAACATAAGGGCCAGAAGGAAGTAGTACACATTTCCGGAGCTAAAAGGAAAGACCTGTCAATGTAGAATCTTATGTCCAGTGAATATGTTCTTCAAGAATGAAAGGGAAATCAAGATGTTCAGATTAAAAAAAAATTCAGAGAACATATTGCCAAAACACCAGCCCTAAATAAATGACAAATAAAATATTTTCTAAAGAGAAAATAAATAAAAGAAGAAAACTCAGAATATCATGAAGAAAGAGAGAAATAAGAGAAATAATGATAAACAGGAATAAGAGTTAACAAACTTTGCTTCTCCTCTTGTGTTTTCTAAATTACATTTGAGGGTGGAAGCTAAAATTATAATACTGATATGGTTCTAAATGTATACAGAATATTTAAGACAATTATAAACAAGGGTGAGTAAAAGGATAAGAAGGTAAATATTCTTAAGTTTACTTGATCTGATAAACAGAGAACACTACTAAAGTGTGGCAAGTTATGCATATACAGTGTAGTACTTAACCACTAAAAAGCAACACAAAGAGATACACTCACACACACTGTCCATAAATCAAAATGGAATTCTAAAACTTGTTTAAGTAACCCAGAAGAAGGCATAAAAAAGAAAACAGAGAGACAAACAAAAACAGAAAGAACAAAATAAAAAATAAAATGGCAGACCTATGCTCTCACATATCAATAATTACATGAATTTTAAATGGTCTAAACACATCAATTTTAAGACCAAGACCATCTAAGTGGATTAAAAAACATGACCCAACTATATGCGATCTGCAAAAACTTACTTTAATGCAACAATGTAAACAAGTTGAAATTTTAAAAAATTTTAATAAATTTATATTCAATATTATTTCAAGTGTACAGCATAGTGGCTAGACAATCATATACTTCATAAGGTATCCCCCTGAAATGTCCAGTACCCAAATGGCAGCATACATAGTCATTGCAAAATTATTAGCTTTATTTTCTATTCAGCAGGTTGAAATTTAAAATGAAAAAATATGTATTAGACAAACATTTGTCAAAAGAAGGCAGAGTGGCTATATCAACATCAGATAGACTTTAGAACAAAGAAAATTACTAGAAACATAGAGGGATATTATATAATGATAAAGATTCAATCCACCAAGAAAACAGGGAAATCCTAAATGTACACATATCAAACAATGGAGCTGAAAAATATGTAAAACAAAAACCAATAGAACTAGAAGGAAAAATAGAAAAATCCACAATTATAGTTGAACACTTTAACACTCCTCTCTCAATAATTCATTGAACAACCAAACAGAAAATTAGCAAAGATATTTAAAAAACCTCAAAAACATCATCAACTAACAGGTTCAAATTGACATTTATAGAACACTTCACCGAACAATAAGGGAATATGCATTCTTTTCAATTGCTCATAGAATACATCCCAAGGTAGACCATATTCCGGGCTATAAAACAAATCTCAACAGATTTAAAAGAATTAAAATCATTCATGTTGTTCTCCAACCACAATGGAATAAAACTGAAAATTATTAAGAGAAATGTAACAGGAAAATGTGCAAACATTTGAAAACTAAACAACATGCTTCTAAATCATTCATGGGCCAAAGAGGAAGACTCAAGGAAATTTTAAAATACCTTAGAACTGAAAGAAAATGAAAGCACAACCTATCAAAAATTTTGGAACACAGCTCAAGCACTGCTGAAAGTGAAATTTCTCCTGTAGAAGAGGAAATTCCCAATGTATTAATCTAAGTTCCCATGTCAAGAACCTAGAAAAAGAAGAGTGAAAAAGTTCAAAGCAGGCAGAACAGAGAGAATAATAAAGAATAGAAATAAATAAAATTATAAACAAAAAAATAGCGTTCACTCTTTGAAAAGATAGATGAGATTAACAAACTTCTAGCAAGGCCAAGAGAGAAAAAAAGGAGAATATACAGACTATTAATATTAGGAATAAAGATATCAGAAAAAGAGAAAATACTACACAAATACAAATAGCTACACACAGAAATTTCACAACTTAGATTAAATGAACCAATTCTTAGAAAGACACAACCTACCACCACTCACTCTAAATGAATTAAATAATTTGGATAACCTTATAACAATTAAAAAAATCAGATTCATACTTTTTAAGTACTTTTTTGAAAAAAGAAATCTGTAGTAATTGAATGATCAATTCTACACAATCACTTTGGGAAAACAGAAGAGGTTGTAACATTTCCCAATTCATTTTGTGAAGTAGTGTTACCCTGATAACAAACTACACAGGCAGTACAAAAAAAAGAAGGAAGGAAGCAATGCAGTGAGAGAGGAAGGGAGGAAACTGTAGACCACCATCCCTCAAGAATACAGAAGCAAAAGTCCTCAATGAAATATTAACAAATAAAATTCAGCAATATGTCAAAAGAATTATGCACCATTACCAAGCCGGATTTATTCCAGGGATATGAGGCTACTTCAGCATTCAAAAATCAATGAAACCCACCAGACTGAAGAAGAATATAATCATATCATTCTATAAATTGATGCAGAAACAATATTTGACAAAATTTCACACCCCTTCATGATAAAAACTCTCAGAGAAATAGGAACACAAGGGAACTGCCACTTGACATGGAGCATCTTTAAAAACCTACAGGTAACAATAAAGTTAATGATGAAAGACTAAATGTTCCCTTAAGATCAGGAACAAGACAAGAATGTCTGTTCTCGCTGCTCTTATTCAATATCATATGGGAGTTGCAGCACAAAACAAGAAAAAGAAAGAAACAGCACACAGAAATAAAACTTTCTATTTGCACATGATACAATTTCTATATAGAAAATCCCAAAGAATCTACAAAATAACTTTTAAAAATTATAAGTGAGTTTATCATGGTCACAAATATAAAATAAACATACAAAGATCAATTGTACCAGTAATGAACATATTAATACCAAAGCAAAAATACAAGACATTTACAATCATTTAAAATGGAAATACTTAGGTGCAAATCTAACAACACATACAGGACTTATAACATGTTGAAACTACAAAATGCTGATGAAGGAAATGAAAGATGGAAATACGTGGAGAGGTGTGCCATGTTCATGGTTTAGAAAACTCAGCATAGTAGAGATTTCATTTGATACATGGATTTAATATAATTTCTATCAAAATCTCAGTAAGATTTTTTGTAGATATGTATAAGATTATTCTAAAATTTGTATGGAAAAGTAAATGAACTATAATAGCTAAAACAATTTTGAAAAATAAGATAAAGAGGGAGCAACCATTCTGCCTGATTTCAAAACATTATATAATTATAGAGACTTTAATTAAGACTGGGAAGATTGGCACATAGATTCATTTAATAGACTAGAGCCCAAGAAATAAATCTGCATAAACATGCCCAACAGATTTTTGACAAATGTGCAAAAATAATTCAATCATATGCTAAGCGAAATAAGCCAGGCGGTGAAAAACAAATGCCGTATGATCTCACCTTTAACAGGAACCTAATCAACAAAACAAACAAACAAGCAAAATATAACCAAAGACACTGAAATTGAAAACAGGCTGACAGTCACCAGAGGGGAGAGGGGAGGGAATTTCAGGGGAAAAGAGGAAGGGTTTAGAGCAACAAGTATAAAGGGCACATGGACAAAAACTAGCGGGGGCGGGGGTGTGAGGGAGGTGGGGAGGGCTGGGGCAGTGGGCTGGGATGGGAGTAAAAGACAGAAAACTATGCAAGAACAACAATTAAAATAAAATTTAAAATAATAATAATTCAATTAAAAAATAGCTTCTTCAACAAATGGTGCTGAAGCTATTGGACAAAAAAATATGAAACAAAACCCTCAAACTAAGTTTCACACTTATATACAAAAGTTAATTCACAATAGATTGCACACTTAAATGTGAAACATAAAACTTTAAGAAAAAGTAGGAAAAAATCTTGAAACCTAGGACTATCCAAAGAGCTCTTAGACTTGACATCAAAATCACTATCTGTAATAGGAAAAAAATGGTAAGTTGGATTTCATAAAAATTTAAAACTTTTGGTCGGTGAAAGAGCCTATAGAGAGGAGTTACCAACTGGGAGAAAATATTTGCAAGCCACATACCCAACAAAGGGCTAGTATATAAAATATATAAAGAACTCATTCTAAACTCAGTAAAAAAAAATCTATTAGATAATTGACCAAAGACATGAAGATACAGATGGTAAATAAGCACACTAAAAGATGTTCAAAGTCATTAACTATAAGGGAAATGCAAACTAAAACCACAATAAGACATTACTACATGCCTATCAAAATGGTTAAAATAAAAAATAGTGACAAAAGCAAATGCTGGTGAGGATGTGGAGAACCTGGATTACTCATACATTGCTAATGGAAATGTAAAATGGCACAGCCATTCTAGAAAACATTTTGTTAAAAAAAAAAAAAACCTAAGCATACAACCTTAAGCAAACCTGAGTACCATACAACCCAGTTATTGCTCTCCTGAGTATTCATCCCAAAAAAAAGAAAACTTATGTGTATGCAAAAAGCTGTATACAAGTGTTTTTGGTAGCTTTATTCACCATAGCCCAAAATCAAAACAACTCAGATGTCCTTCAGTAGGCAAATGGTTAAATCAATCATGGCATCATGCTATGCTATGGGACACTACTCAACAGGAAATACTAATGAACTATTCATGTACACAACCTGGGTCAATCTCCAGAGAATCATGTTGAATTTAAAAAAGGCAATCCCAAAGTTTACATACTGTATAATTAAATTTATATGATATTCTTGAGAAACAGAGAGCAGATTAGGGGTTGTCAGGACTTAAAGAAAGGGTGCAGGCAGAAAGAAAATGGATGCGACTATGAAAAAGGCAAAATTAAGGATCCTTATGGTGATGGAAATGTCTCTACCTTGACTGTACCACAGACAGTTTCTCGATAGTGATATTGTACCATAGTTTTGCAAGTTGTTACCAACAGGAGAAGATGGGGAAAGAGTACACAGAATCTCTGTGTATATTATATCTTACAACTGTATGTACACTCACGATTATCTTTACCAAAAATATAACTTTCAAAAAGAATGTGTCAGAGTAGATTATCTCTGAATGATTTTCTGTATCTAAAATCCCATGATTTGGGGAGAGAGGGTTCCAAGGAGCCACTGGCTCTAGGTTATAAATGGTTGCACTGTTTTCAGCAGGTGAAGTTTCTACAGACCTGGACTTCGATGTTCTTGATGGTCTGTGAAATGGCCTAGACTCTCGACCACAGGCTCTGGACAACATCAAAATGAGGTATGCAACTGAGTATGTGAAAAGGAGGCATGTAACTCAATTAGACAAAGCCTACAGATCTACATCTATTTAGAGATGGGGAAAAAAAAACAAACACAGGCCAGACAAGGGAAAATTCCTCACACAAAGTGAGTGGTTAGTGTGAGGAAGAATCCACATTAAGAAGAATCCAGGCCAGTCTGTAAACATCTGCTGACCTGACGGCCTGTCCAAACCCTTAAACATCACGCAGCCCCAGTCTTTTCAGAACACCACGAAGCCGACACCGGTAGACAAAAATACTAGGACAGTCCTAATAAGTCACATTTCATTACAGTGATAAAGGAAAAGTTAACAAAAGAAGAAATGAGGCCAGAAAGAAAAGATAAAGAGCAAAGGTAACTTTTCCTGTAAAGCACCAGATAGAAAATATTTTCAGCTTTGTGGGCCTTACAGCTACTGGGCTCTGCTGCTCTTGAGCAAAAGTAGCCAGAGGCCATCTGTAAACAAATGCAAGGAGCTATTGTCAAAAAAAACCCCTTTATTCACAAAACAATCAGTGGGCCAGATTTCACACACAATGCACAGTTTAGCAGACCCCTGCCACAGAGAAACAACAGAAGCATTTAGTGTTTGAACCTACCTGATGGGGTTACTGTGAATTTAAAGTTAAGTATCACGTGAGAATGCTTAGCAATGGGCATAGGACTCTGTAAGTGGTCAGTATACGTTAATTATTGCTCTTATTGTGTGAGAATCACTGTGATCGGAGACCTGTCTGGGTCTGAACAGACAGGTCTGAACTCCTCATCATCAACCACCTTTGAAATAGAGTTAAGTGGCTGCTGTCCTTCCCCCTGGTAGATGCCCCTGTAAAATCCCAGAGTCCTGTAGATTTCAAAAATGAATCACATCAAGAAAGGGCAGCTTCTTTAAACTCTTATAGAAGATATCTTTCTAAGACTTTCTGAGGTGAATTTCCAACAACTATGACACACGAAGTGTGGTTGAAGAAATGGAGTGTGCTTCACTGGAGAAGACCTGCCTCTAGGGGTGGAGATAGAAGACACAAGAACAAGTTTTAAGTGAGTTCTAGAAATAGAAGCCTGATTTTTGACAGGTGACCCAAAAAGGAAAAAGAAATAAGACTAATAGAGTCAAGTTAATGGAACCACATTTCAGTTCAACACAAGCAGGAAATTTTTGAATAGTCAGCTGTCTTATGAATGATTTAGCTTATGGTGAGTTTCCTCCCCAGGGACGTTTTGGGAAAGGTTGGAAGGGTGACAGGAGGGGAAAGAGAAAGAAAGGTAGGCTTTGAAGAGGCTTCTCACCTGAGAATCTGTGACTCTATGGAATAGGTGAAATAAGTACAGTAAAGAACAATAAATCCATCATCTATATCTCTAAATTCTAATCCATATTTACCTTTAGATTTGTATGCTATTTCATATAATTTTGTAATGTAATTCTAACTAGCTACATTCATCCATAATTAATTTATTCATGTCTTCTAAAAATAGAGTGTGTACTTATTATTTGCCAGGCATTTTATTAAGCTTTGGAGATATAGCAGTAAATAGTTGGTTTTAAAATAAAGCCACTAAAAATTAAATAGAAAAGTATATCATCCTTGAGGGTAATGAAATACTCCACTTTTATCCACACATTCTTTTGCTCAATTGGCCGAGTTATTTATACAGAAACATTCTATAGGCAATTATTTCAAAGATGTTAAATCCCCCCAAATATATATGTATATAAGCAAATATATATATATATTTGCTTTGGGATATTGTGTAAAAGTTCAGAAAGAAAAGGATTCAGTTTTACACCCTTAAGGTTCAAAGCCCCCATAATCAGGCCGTTATTGAAAGATAAATATGATAGCCGTGACCATGGGAAATAGAATTTGATACCAAAATAACAGGAATTCTAACTTTTATCTATGCTTTCTCAGGTAGAAATAGCAAGGGGGAGCAATATTAGAAACTTTTCTGAATGAAACGTGAAGCTCCCTCCAGTGTGTTGCTAGGGCCCCATTCATCTCTGTACTATGAACCTTCTGTGGTTCAAACTGACCCTTTACATATGTGTGTACATGATGCCTTTTGCCTAAAATACCCTTACATAAATAGAAGCTTCACAACTTTATATGACACACTCCTTCTTCACAGTTCTTGGGGTGGAGAATGGCAAACATGGTGTTACTGAGCATCCAAATCGTATCCTT
The DNA here is from genome assembly GCA_004027475.1 of Anoura caudifer. NCBI lineage: Eukaryota > Metazoa > Chordata > Mammalia > Chiroptera > Phyllostomidae > Anoura > Anoura caudifer. Next base: position 96,593 of record PVKU01004644.1, on the reverse strand, counting down.
TCATGCCTCTGGTTTTATGTTGCTCATTAGTTCATTTTGTTCATTAGATTCGCCTTATAAGTGTGATCATATGGTGTTTGTCTTTCACCAATGGGCTAATATGAAAAGTGGAACAGACTGGCAGCGACCACAGGGGACAAGGGAGGGTGATGATGGTGGAAAGAGGGGAGAAGGGACTAGTCAAAGGACATGTATGAATGACCCACAGACATGGACACAGTGTGGAATTGACTGTGGGAGTTGGGGGTGGGCTGGGCAGAAGAGAGCAAAGGGGGGGAATCGAGACAATTCTAATAGAATAACAATTAAAAAATTAAGAATAAAAGTAAAAAAGAAATGTGGGAACAGAAAAAAATTGTATCCCTTCATGGAAATGCCTCATTAGTCCTAATCTCTACTCCAGAGACAGATATTGAACTGATGTGGCCTCACAAATGTGTAGACACCCAAAGGCCACTAAAAAAGACTCTGTTTAAAAAAATCCCTCCAGCTTATACAAAACCCAGACAAGATTTATATGCACACATGTTCACCGCAATATTATTAGTAGTAGTAAATAGAAAGCAATTTGTGTATATAACAAGGTAATCATTGAAGAATATTATATAGTCATTAAAGTTATATTTATGAAGTATTTTTAATAACAGGAAAATATATATGAAATAATATGAAGTGAAGAGAAGCAACATAAAATTATGCAGTATGACTTCAAATTTCATTGAAAAATGGTGAGGCATGAACCAAAAAGACGGGGAGATAAATGTATCAAATAAAACACTGATGGTACTTGCTGTGGGTGAGAGCATCATTGTGATTCTTCTTTTACTTCTATACTGTACACACTTTAATCACTAACTATATTTCAATTTTAAAACCTGAAAGTAAATGTATTGTTTTAAAAAATCCTTTTCTACCTCTTCACAGATATCTAAAATACCAGCAGGAAAGCTCTATCTTTTACATTCTTTCTTGCAAAGAAAGTCACCTGGGGAACTTGACCGCCTCAAACATTGTTGGTTCAATTTAGTTAAACTATTATTTATTAGCTATCAGGTTGAATTCCATTTGTGTGTTCGTCCACTTGCATTTTTGTTCAGACCATGCAGTTGCCATTTATCTCGCCCCAGGTAACAGTATCCAACACCCAGTTTTCTTGTCCAACCATCCCCTTCACCATCCTCAGCTGATGTGACTCTGATCCAGCTCTAGGAGTGAGCATGGCACTAGGAGTATTTTGCTGAGACTTTTGAAAGAAAAGCAAATTATTTTTTCCACTGGTATAGCCCATAGAGATGTGTAACCCTAGTTATCAGAAGGCCCCCTGTGAAGTCTGAGAATAAAACCAGTGTGACCAAACTGACAAAGGTCAGTTACTTCTAAGTAGGAAATCCTCTCCCAGGGCACAAGCAAAAATCCACTTACACTGCATGAAGGATAGAAGCAAAAACCCTTTTCCACTTGTCATCCTGAAACCAGGATTCTATAAAATCAAGCCTAAGTAACTGCTAGGGGAGGGGCAGGAAACTCCACCTCAGGCCAGTTACAGATACCACAGCCCTGGCAGCCTGCCCTGGAGAGGATGAGCAGGAACACTGATAAAGACCGATCCCCAGATACCAAGAGACCACCTATGACTGAGCTGAACAGCGGCAACAGATACCTCTCTCTCCCCCACTAGACGCCAGCACGGAGTGACAACAAAGAAGGCCACCTCTGGGGGAGGGGCTAAAACACGAGCAGAGAGTACTTCTGTGACACAGGCATGCATGGATGGACGAAAACTGAAGGGGTATCCAGGTAGCAGTGTGGTGTAGTACTGGTGGTGGTGGTGGCAGCAGAGCAGGTAATGGTAGCAGTATTGGTAGTGGGAGTGAGTGCAGTAGCAGAAGCAGTGGTGGTAGTGTTTTTGCTGGCAGAAGAAGAAAGCCGCATCAAAAGGCCTGGGGTAGTATAGCTGTTAGAGTTAGGGCAAGAGCCTTGGAGTCAACTGGCCATGGCTCAGGTTCTGTTTTTGCTAATTCTTAGCTTCCAGATTTAGATAAACTATATAACTTCTCAGTGGTTCCTTTTGTAAAATTGGGACCAACAACTCAACTGAACCAAAAAAATAGAAAACCTCTCATAATATTTTGCACAAAAATCTTCAATTCACCTTATAGGAAACATATTAAGTAACTTCAGTGTTACATGCAAGATATAGATATGAAATAAGACACAGTCCCTGCAAATAATAACGCATGATCAGCTGAGGGAGAAAGACACAGGACTCTACTATAAAACCTGGTGAAAATATCTGTTATAGGCATTCAAACCTACTCCAGACAAGGAAGTAATTAACTGTAGCCCAGAAGTTCCCAGATGACTTAATGAAGGAAGTCAGACTTGAGGCAGTTTCTGACAGATGGGCGGAATTCCGATGGGCAGGTATCAGCATGAAGATGTATCTGGCAGAGGAAGTTTGTAATATATTCTGGCAAGAGCAAGCAGATCCCATTTGGGTAGTTGGAGAAGATGGGAAGTAGAAAAGTATCTCTTGGAATTGGCCCAAGGAAAAACCCACACAGGGTGGCTTGGACTCTGATCTGAAAGATCCTTATGCTTGGTGATTCCAAGTTGAAAGAGAGCAAAGTTGTAGGTAAATGTGTGCCATAAAAATTAACCTACTTTTCTATTAAAAGGCAAATAGAAATAACCACTCATCTACCCAAACTTAATTCTTGTGAACTGACCTCTGAGACTTGTTTCTAAGACTTGAGCACCAGTTTCAAAACCCTCTATTCATGGTTCCCACAAGAAGCTAATAGGTTCTAAAAATGCTTATATGATTATAGTCTCAGCCAGGGCCTTGGGTGCAACAAATAAAATCAGAAAATGCCCTGGCCTGGAGCTGGGGGACATAATATTTCTCTAGAAAGCACGAGGTATAGTTGAGCTTCCTCTCTGCTCTTCCCCTAAGGGGCATCCAGGGCATATTCATGCTCGTTGCCCATAAGAGTAGGCTTAGGCTGAGCATGGAGTCGAGGAGGCAGTGTTCTGAGCTGTCTTTCAACTCCACCCAGGCTGTGGTTTCAGGGAGCTCACCAAAGGTTACCTGATGGGCACCCAGAAATAGCTGTAAGCCACTTAGGTAGATGGTCCCACTCTGGCTAGTCTTCACACAGCTTTGAAATAGCTACAAAGTTTTGAAACTGGCATCCTGGAATGAATCTCCCCTGCACTCATCACCAAATCACCAACTCTTTTAAAGGCCAAGTCCCTATGCTTTGTGTTTTCTGTGGGCCTGAGAACTCTATGAAGTTCAGCATTGGTTATCATTTCTTGTAAAAGTCATTCTTTAGTCATTTATTTATGAATAATTCACATAGTAATGGCCATAAAATTCCAGTTCCTACTTTATGTCTCCAGATACGTTCTCCTTTACTTGACTAAAAAAATCTCACAGTGCTTTGAGAAAATCAAGAGTATCACTTAAATTTGGGAGATGTTCCACGGCAATTTTATCCACCTATTTTAAAACTTTTTAGATCACATGTTTTTGTGGCTGTTGGAGAGGACCTCGAGCAACCACCCACACTGGTCCTTGTTTCAAACCAGTAAGGTGTTATTATCCCCACCTTGTGAAGGAGGTGAAGTCAATGAGATGACCACCATTTGCTTCGAGGTTGTAAGCATTAGTAATGGCGAAACCAATGCCACAATGCTGGTCTCCAGCCGCCTAATGTATTGTTTTTTCCAATTATACCTGCTTTTTTGCCACTGTTAACAAATGAAATAGTGCACCTAGAACTTAGCAAAACCAAGAGACAGTAAATCGCTATGCTTAAAGTGGAGACCGAAACCATAGCTTTCCATTTACTTAACCAAATGAACGTGGTCATATTGCTTCATCTCTCTAGTACTCAGTTTCCTCACATGTGGAAGAGAGGCCATAATTTCACATGGGGATGCTGAGGAGATTAAATAAATTACAATGAGAAAAGTTCTTGGTCCAGATCAATCATCATATAAGTGTTCGCTATTACTATTGCCATCCCCACTCCCAGCCTGTTCCTAATTTTCCCTGTGAGATTAAATGGTAGCATCATCTCCCATTGTACAAACTAGAAACTTTAAAGGCATCCTTAATAACTACCCCTTCTCTCTTACCCCACAGTCTATGAATTACAAAGTCTTTTTAACTCTCATTTTTAAATATCTCTTAAATCTATTCTCTACTCAGTTTCCTGTCTGACAAGGTGATAGCTTCATCCTGAATGCCTCACTTGGGCTATTTCAAACAACTTTTTCCTGGTCTCTTCTCCTTCAACCAATCTTCCTTACCCCATGATGTAACATCCTTTAGAAAGGCAAATCCTACCAGAACATTCCCCATTTTAAATCCTCCAGCAGCTTCCCCATTGTGTTCTCCAGGCTGCTGTTAGTCATTCTGACCAAGGCCAGCCCAACCATCAGAGGTTCTAACTCAGTAGGTCTGGAACAGGTCCTAGGAATCTGTTTCATGTACTCCTGAGTTTTGTCATGGACCAATGTTTGGGAATTATTGGAAAAGATAAAATGTACACTCATTAGGATGTCTTATAAAGCTTTCACAATCTGATCCTCAACTACCCTGCCAGGGAAATTAAGTGACATCTTTCCCCTTGAGTTTGTCTTTGACTGAGTTGCTCCTTCTGGCTCCCACAGCTCTGTATGCATAATTCCCCTGATTTTATTGCACCCTTAGATCCCCCACTTGTAGGGCCAGCTTCATGGGCACGCAGCTTGTGCAGTCACACAGCACCCTTCCTTCAAAAGGGCCCTGAACTTGGTTTAATGTCCTGCTACAGCTATCCTGAGTTCTTAATACTTGTTGAACAAGGGGCACCTCATTTTCATTTTGCACAGGGCCCCACAAATTATGTTCTCAGTCTTGCCTACTCAACTGTGAACTCTTTGAAAGCAGAAGCTATTTGCTATTCACTTGAAATTCTTCTTGGTTAGAACAGAGGATTTCTGGTATAAAGAAGGGTTTTGGTAAATATTTGTTGAGTTTATACATGAATGGATGAAAGGACAGAATAAAGCATCTCATAGAAAAATAGTGTAGTATGGCTAATTAACTCAGAAGAATAAGCTTTGTTTATGCTTGGGGAAGAGAGGAGTCAATTGATAAGTTCACAAGATGACTGACCTTTTCAAATAAGTAACATAAATTTTCCTAGGTTTCTCTTTAAATTGCTCTGTTTCTCCTTTGAGCCCGGCTGCCTCCTTGTACTTTTCAAAATTCTAAATTGCTGCTTAATGGAGCTTGTAATGGCACTATCATAAAATACGCCTGGAGTATTTGTGCCAAGCATTGTGCTAACTTTGGGGGTACTGGGAACAGGAAAGGGGAGGCCATGGAAAGGTGAACCAAGCAGGGTCCTTGCTCTCAAGAAGCAATTAAATCTTACTATTTAAGAGCTTCTGTCAAAGATGAGTTGACTTCATGGGAGTTTTGCAGCAATGAATTGAAAATAAAGACACTAGATTTGGCCAGTGGCCCAGCTTCCTGAACATTTCAACTGACAAAATGTCTCAGTCTGAACACAATTCCTCTACTATGTGATCTGCGGGTTCACTAGTTAACATTGGCAACCAGCTAGGAGGTGCTCAAAAAGCATAATAAATAAGTGGCTCTTGAAGTGGGGGAGGTGCTTTTGCTCCCTGGTGTTAGAGAAGAAAAGATGAACATCAGCTATCAAAGTGAGCCAAATAATTGGTGAGAACAGATGTCCCTAGCTTATGCTGAAGGAATGACAGGACTTGCAATGTGGCAAGGACCACACACCACCCTGCTGCCATATTAGTGTTCGCGGCAGTGCTAACTTCTTGCTGTTCTCAGAGATGACATGGACATTCGAAAAGAGTTTCTCCTCCTAACTGGTGTAGCTCAGTTGGTTGGGCATTGTCTCACAAAGTGAAAGGTTGCTGGTTTTGTTCCCAGTTAGGGCACATGCCTAGTTTGTGGGCTTGTCCCTGGCAGGGGTATGTCCTGGTCGGGGCTTGTACAAGAAGCAATCCATCCATGTTTCTCTCCCTCCCTCCCCCATGCTCTCTCTCTCTTAAAAAAAAAAAAAAGAATTTTCCCCTGACTGGTGTGGCTCAGTGGGTTGGCAATCATGTTGCAAACTAAAAGGTCACCGGTTCGATTCTTGGTCAGGGCACCTGCCTGGGTTGTGGGCCAGGTTCCTAGCTGGGAGTGTGTGAGAGGCAACCAACTGATGTTGCTCTCACACATCAATGTTTCTCTCCCTCTCTTTCTCGCTTCCTTCCCCTCTCTCTAAAAATAAATAAATGAAATCTTAAAAAAGAAGTTTCTTTTGCTGTTCCGCAGTCTATCCCAGTCTACTACTTACTAAACTATTGGTGATTACATTAAGAGATTCTAGTCAAAAAAGTACAAATGCCAACACACATATAGGCATGTGTTCAACTTCAATTCAAGGAAATATAAAAATAATACAGCCATAAAGTATCATTTTTCACATACCAGATGAAACAAAGTTCAAAATATTGATAATGCTTAATGTTGGCAAGTATGGTAGAGAAAGCAAGTATTCTCAAAAAAAGTCTGGTAATCAAAATATAAATTAGTGCAACCACAACCCTATGGAGGGCAATTTGGCATTATGTACCAATAAAAATTTAAAATGCACATCCCCTTTCATGTAACAATGCTGTGTCTAAGACTTTATCCTAAAGAAACAATCTGACAAATAAGTAAAAATCCATGTGCAAACTTGTCCATCACAGCCAAAAGTTTAGGAATAACCTAAGTGTGCAACACGGAAGATTTGCTTAATGTAGCATAGTTCATTCAAACACTATTTCATTAACATGAGTCAGAAGCTCACTTGTTTTATCCTCTTCCAGTTTAGTGTCAATCCCTTTAAGTGTACTTTCTGGTCATTTAGCTAACCTATCATTAAAATATAAAATTTTAGACACTGAAATAAAACACAATTTAAATATTGAAATGGTCATGTGGAGCTATAATTACCAAAAGGAAAATATATCCACAGTATTTTTAGGTATAATAAAAAGGTCACTTTCAAAAAAGGTGTAGATGAAGTGACTCCATATTTTGTTAAAAATGCATATTTGTGGGTATGTGCATGTATTCTTTCAAGAATAGAGTGTGATTGATTTTGTTTTGGCATGATACATTGTGCAAATAAATGAATGATATCCAAGTACAATATCTCTGTTGTATTTGGAGATATCCAAGTACAGTATCATGAGGGGAACAAAGATAAGTCTTGAGGAAATAATGTATTCAGTTGCGTGCTGGTAAATATTTAACAACTTGCCCTCTGGTGGGGCAGTGTGGGAGTCCTATTTACCAATTTTTCTGGCAAATACTTCCAACATTACTCATTTCAAGCTACTAATGTGGTATCACTGAATGTGGAGTGGGGAAGAGACACACAGCAGCACCATTACCTAGTGTTTCCATGACATATATGTAACAGATGCAAATAATCACAGGAGTACAGATAATGTTAAGAAGCAATAAACTAGTTAGAAAGTGATGTACTTTGTGCATGCATATTTTGTCTGGAAGGAGCTGCCACTAATATAATAATATTGATCATGTCTGAGTGTAAATTTCATGAATCATATTTACTTCATTCTTTAGATCTTCATATGTCATTTTACTATTTTTACAATAACATGTTATCTTTATACTCAGAGGAAATAATCCCAAGGGTTTTTTTCTTATTTGTTAAAACCTAAGGCAGAAAAAAATGTCAGGGAATATTACTTTTAATACAAGTCTTACTGGAGCAAAACACTTTTCCAAATGGAATTTGATTTCACTAAGGTGTCACTAAGGATAATGGTGAGCAGTATTTGAATCAATTAAACCATGATATATCTATTCAGTCATGCTGTAAGGAAATGAGTATTCAGTGTTTCAAAGACTGAAGACCTTTCAAAATATAAATATGCAACATCAGAATTCAAAGGTCCTCTGATACTCTTATAGAAACTAAGTCCTGAGACAGGTAGGTGGTTTCCCAAGGTATGCACTACAAGACAGGCGATAAGGTGACTCGGCTCCTCTCCATTTATAAGTGGTCTCTATAGCTTGTGGTCAAAGTGTATATTCCTCACTTGTCATCAATTAATGAGAAGAGAGGACCTCATTTTGGGAAGCAGTATTTATTTGATTGGCTAATTGCTGAAGCCCTGGCTCTTTCATCTTTGTTTAGGTAATAGCAGCTTACTCTTCTCTAGAATTTTGTACTTTTCACAACACTTGCAAGCAGATGACCTCAGTTGTACTTCATAAGAGCCCTGTGAGACAGGTAAGGTGAGAGGATCACTCCTAGTTTACAGATAGGAAAACCTGAGGCTAGAGCAGGCAAGCGGCTACCCCAAGGCTAGTGAGAGCTGAGTGTCGGGTCTGGTCAGGGTGTGCTCTGGAAGCCAGTTTCTTCTCCGAGGCCTGAGTCATCTGGGTGAACCTTCTCTAAAGGTCAATGTCTCCCCTCTCCTTCCTTGTCCCTTTAACAAATTCTTCTTCATTGGTTCCTATCTCATTTCGTACTTAAAGTTGTTATTTTCAGGTCACTCAGAGTTGCTCTTTAGTTTCTGTTTCTTTTATACTAGAATGAAAGATAGTCCCAAGCATTTTTAGGCCTAGATATAGTCCTGTTCTTCTTTGTTTGACCTGAAGACTAACCCATAGAGTGCTGTTTTCTCTTGAAATTTGAAGTGATTTCTATCATCAGAGGAATGACTTCCTCAAAGGCTCTGTATATATTATAAAGCAAGAAACTGTAAACACTTTGGTGTGACACATTTCTAGGTAATCTCAGCTTTCTAAAAGGCTTAACATTGAAGTTTGAAGAGACAGGCTTACTCAGAAAACACTAATCATATATAACAGAATGGGTTCTGGGGAATCAAAGATCATACCTTCCCCTAAGCTTTGTTTTATTTAGGGAGGAAGTGGGTTCTGTGAAGAGTACAATGTCCTTGGGAAGAAATGAAAAGTGTATCAGTGAGTTATGTTCAGGTCCAGAGACAAAGGAGCTACCAACTTATAAGAACTTCTGTGGCACCTCAGCTCCGATTTATGCTTGACCTTAGACAAGCCAGTCCTCAAGTACATTAGTTTCCTCATAGTTACTATGGGAAATCATAATGCCTACTTCCCAGGGTGTAGTTGAAAACTAAATTAGCTAGTGACCTAAAATATATTTCCAAAACTAAAAATCATTGTGAAAACACATGGAATACATTTCAGATATCTTGATAATTTTTGAAGTTTACTGCTCTTGGCGAGGGGAGTGGGGGTAGTTCATTAAAAAGGGACAGAGTGTCAGACACTGCAACAGGCAGGTGGCCAGGTTTTTCCGGGCAGAACAGGGTGCATACTAATTGCTGCACCTCCACTGAGACTCTGGCCAAGCGACTCCTCTCCAGAAAACACAGTGTCCTTTTCCATATCAAAGGTTCTCTCCTTAACTGGGCTCCCAGCTGCATACAGAATGAGTGGACACCCTGTTACACTGGGAGGTGCTATTATGAAGATGAATATTAACAAGATTGCTTCACGCGAGTGTGTAAAATCCAGAAGGGATAGTAGTCTCCCTAGAATTAAAAATATCTACTTGCAAGAACACTCTTAATGACTGTGGGATGACAAATTGTCGAAGAGCAGAAATAAGTGTACGGGAAAAACATAGGTATGTTTTGATCTGATAATTTGAGGGAGGATTAAAAAAAATAGAGGGAAGGAGACCCTGCCTTCTTCTGGTTAGTAGTATTCAAGATGGGAATCAAAGTTTCAACTTAAGATAGAGAGTAATGGAATACTCATTATCTAAAGAAAATACTTTGGAAAAATAAAAATAGGGTCAGAAGGTCATTTCTGGTGACTTTTGTGTAGGTCCTAAAAGCAATTGCCTTTTAGCGGTCAAAATTAAAAAAACTAAGGAGATGGTTAAGAAAGCCATAAAAATTTGGGTGCCTTATAGTCCCTTATAATTTTTCAACTTTGATAGCAGAAGGGATCTACTTTTGAAGGTCCAAAAAATGTTGTTGCTATAGGAACAAGTAAGCAGATTAGACTTCAAGGAGCAGTTTAAGAACAAAGAATTTAACAGTTAGGGCTAAAGCAAATAACAAAGAAAACACTTTAAGCAAATATCTTTTAGGTTTATTATTTACATATTAATTCCAGGAATGTAAAATGCTATCATAGAATGAGAGCATCAATTTTAATTACATCATTACTGGCACACAAAAAATATGCTTACACAATTAGCAGAAAATCCTTATTAAAAAGAAGTATGCATTTCTAAGTCTCTCTTGATTACATTGTAATTAAGAAATACAGCTTTAAATTTAGTGAGAGTGTAAGAGTCATCTTTGATTTTTCTGCAGTTCCCCCACTGGGAACACATCAAAGATGAAGAGAACATCAGCTACAGAAAGTTTTTTCTAACCAACCTCTATAACTACAGAGCTACAGGTAAAATTCTAGAAGTAAACAGAAAAGTGTGCAGGCTGATGATTGTTAATATTTTATATGTTTTTACCATCCAACAGTCTTTGTGAACACAGATCTGTGAGAAGAGAAAAAGGTCAAAGAGCCAGTTGCACTCTTATGTCCCTGCTCATGTTCTGCTTCTTCCTATCAGGGCATACACTGCCCTCAACCCTAGGGATTTGCTGAAATATGAGAAGTTTTAAACAGAACTTGCTTGACTGGTAAGCCTCAAAAATGCATCATAAGGTGGCATTGTGCTTCTCCCCCTTTCTGTTTTATGTTACAAATAAAACATGCCTGATAAAATGAAGACAATATTTCCAGTTTAGCACATATCTGCTGTCAGAGGTTACATTTACAGGTCAGAAAGACTTCTCAGACATAATTTTTTCTCACATAATTCCAAAATCAAATTGCAGAGAAGTGTGTGTGTGCGTGTGTGTGTGTGAGAGAGAGAGAGAGAGAGAGAGAGAGAGACAGTATTGAAAGCTGGGGAATAGGAACGGGAAGCGAGGAATGCAGCTAAAATCTTACCATCTCATTCTCTTCTCCTTCATTGAGCAAAGCATGTTGGCCCTTCTCAAAGTGGTTCCCCATGAGAAAGTGATTCCACGCCTCCTCCCTGACTTTCCCAGAGCAGACGCTCCCGGGACGAACTTGCAGAGCCACTGGCAGTGACACCAGCTTACTGAAGGAGTTAATGATTCTCCAGGTTAAAACTCCTTCTTGAGTACACACCTTCACTCAGCAAATGCCAATACTTAGCAAACTGAACTAACTCCTCCCATGAGTCACCCTCTCTGCTCAGAGGATTTTCTGCCTGCTCCTTGCTTACTGCCTTCTGTCAGAGCGGCTGTCCCAAAGGAGGCTGCTCCCATGCCGATCTTTTTGTGCCCAACTTACAGCGAAGGAACTCATTGCCTGCCTAGTGCCTGCCAGCATAAGACATCTGACTGCAAAACCAACTGGACAATGCAGAGTTGGCAGGACCTTCTGGGGAACTGGGCAGATTCGAGAAGTCCCAGGTCACACTGCTTTACTCACAGAGGCTGAGGAGCTGGGGTTGGAGTGAGGCTAACAGAGCTGCAGGTGTCATTTGATTAAAGAAAGTCCCCCAAACCACTGACTTTTAGTAGTGTCTGCATTCACTTTACTTACAAAAGGTACAAATTATGACTTCAAAAGGCATTTGTTATTACATTTCTTTGTGTGTGCTAAAAGCACTCTACTTAAAGTACATGTGGAATTATTTACTTTTGTGAAAAACACGTAGAGAAAGAACAAAGGTGTAATCAAACTATTTTATGCAGTCTTCTTTTATTAAAATATGGGTAGTCAAATGCTTAAGGAGGTCTAGAAATAAAATAATCAGGTGACTATGTGACAAAACTCATTTTTTAACTTATTCACACATTCATTCAATACACATTATTTGAGCACAGAGACTATAACATATAGAAATCATTATATTTTCTACCTTCAGACTGGTGTATGGATTTAAACATGCAAACAAATACAACAGAAGGTGATTAGTTGTTATGAAAGCCAAAACGGTGTTTGTAATCACATTTCTTTGTGTTTGCAAAAGTATCTACTTCATGTGTATATGGAATTAAATTTACTTTTGTGAAAACATGTGGAGAAAGAATAAAGATCTAATCAAACTATTGTATGTAGTCCCCTTTCACTAAAATACTGGTTGTTAAACTCTTAAGAACGTCTAGAAATAAAATATTCTTCCAACAGCAAAGTTATTAGTCCCATTTCACAGATGAGCAACCCTTGCAGCCCTGCACAAGCTCCCCCAGCTAGCTGTAGAGCCTGGCTTCAGGATTTGGGGTGACTACAACTCTGTCAGCGAAGCCACGCACTGCATGATGACCTTCCAGCCAACGGCGGACCTCACGCACTACCGCGGCCCCACACGAGGAATTTAAAAACCTCTGTCGTCCACTGACATGTAGACATCGTCGCCCTCGTAGTGCCGCAGCTCCGTCCATCGCTCACGTATTCGCGGGGACGCCGGTGGTAACAAACCGACTGCACTGCCCATCGTCTAAAAGTACAGCACGTACCAATATGTGCAGTACTTAATACTTGATCATAATAACAAATGACTATATTACTGGTTCATGCATTTACCATACTTTTAGCATGATTTTATAGTGTACTCTTGCTCCTTAAAAAAGAAAAGTTTGCTGTAAACAGCATGCATGTTATGCTGGTAGCGGCCCCGTACATCTTGTGTTTACTGTGTCTCTGGTTTACAACATTGTTTTCTCTTGCGCTCAATTTATTCTCCCCACTGTTAAGGCACACATGACTGTGTTCCAGAAATAATGGCTAAAGTGTCCATTATTGCCATCCCAGATGAAAGATTTTGACTTTACTATTTTTTTCACTCAGAGAAAGAAGCAGATTTTGTCATGAAGTCAATTGTTTACCCAAGTGCTTCGACAGTCAAAGGTGATGTGTTGGGTATCCCCACTTCCCCAAGGGTGCCGATAACCCTGGGGTCTAGGTGGGTTGCTCTGTACCGGCTCACAAGATCAGAGGAAGGGGAGTCAATCTGGAGGACCAGGGCTCATCAGAGTGGGGAGAGGCAGGGACTGGCAGGGAGCAAAGAGCGAAGAACAGCACAGGACGCAGGAAACATCCCGGAGGCCTAGCACAGGGTAGCTAAGTTCTCATTTCTCAGGGCTATTCAGGAAGTTTCATGGATCCTTAAAGAGGATTTGTTTCCTGCCACAAAGAGAAGCCCACAAGTTCTTTACCTGGATATAGTCTGTGTAATTGTAATAAGCTTGCATTACATTTCCGGCTCCTCATCTTAGGAAAGAATATTAACTTGTAGCTCATGCACCATGTCAAAGAGAGTGACAGTGTGAAGCTCCCAACCAGGGTAAACAAGAAACTTGTTTGTAGTAGAGGTTATGTAGAACTTAAAGAAATTATGTTTTAGCAAAAAAAAAAAAGTTTAAAACAACATTTTCTTATTATGGCATTAAAGCATGTTTATTGTGGAAAATTAGATGATACAGACAAGTGAATCAAGAAAAAAATGAATTTCTTTACTCAGAGATAGTCACTGCTAGAATTTTGCTGTATTTTTTCTTTTTTCTTTTTGTTTATGCATCCATGGATAATATTGGGCTAGTGTTACATATAAAATTTGCATCTTGTTTTTCACCCAATATTTTATTACTTTTTTCATGTTGTTAACCGTTCTTGAAAATTTTGACATTCAACAGATGCATAATATTCTGTCATATTGGATAGGTCCAATTTGAACTGTGCTATGATAAATTTTTGTGTATGTATATTTGGAATATACCCAAGATTATTCCCTTACAAACAGTTTCTAAGGATGAAATACAGTGGTGATAATAAAAGTAACTGCCTTATAGAGTGGATGGCAGGAAAACAATGTAAGTTATACAGCTTACAGCAGTGTTTGGTACATGGCAAGTATTCAGTGTATGTTAGGTATGATTATTAGAAATACACACATATTCTACTTAATAAATATAAAATAATAGTCTTTCAGAAAACTTTTCATTCATAACACAGTCATGTCATCAGATATTTTAATATAATTGAAAATATTGTGAACCACAGCATAAGGCTTTATGAATGACATCTGGGTTAAGAGATGGAATCTGGCTAAAGGGGTTGAAGAAATTAGCACTAGGCCCTAAAAAGTGTGGGTAAAATGGGTGGAAAGGAATGGATGGTAAGGCAAATGTTGCCAGCGGATCTAATGGAAGTGTGGCTAAGGCTTAGGCTGGGATAGTGCGTGTGTGCATGATTATGTATGTGTGTGTTAGAAAGAGAGAGAGAGATTGTAGGGAAAGGGGTGCAAGGCTCTCGTGATGCCTAACATCTTCCTGGGCAGGGGGCCCAGCAGATCAGGGGTGCCCACCCGGAAGCAATCACAGATTACTTAGGGCAGAGTTCAAGCTGAGAGGGGTCATCAGTGCTACCAGGGAGGAGGCAGACCAGAAACATGGAACATTCAATTGTGGAGAAGGTATAAGCCGAGACCATCTGTTCTGACATAGGGGTTAAAAAGAGCAAAGCACAAACAAAAAAGCCTGAAGTTTCAAAATTACGGCTAGTCAATGAGGTGGTACATTTCGCTAAGTGCACTGGAATGCAGGGCAGTAGCAAAAGAGCGTGTTAAGGGAACAAAGGCAGCCCCATGGCCTCCAGAGAAGTGCGGCCTAAAGCGCATTTGCGTTGCCTAGAGGAGAAGAAAGCACTTTGTCTTGCTCCCTCCAGCACCCACACAGGTTTGTGAGTGGAAGACCCAGGCGCTCCACTCTATACTGCTTTCACCTCTATTTGCCCATGTGATGCTGACTATATGGCAGCCTCCTGACCTCCCTTCGTGGAGCACTTACCGTAACTGTGCCAAGCAGTTCTCAGCACTTTACAGTATCACAAGGATGGGGAAAATAGTATCCAGCTCATGTTACAGGTGAGAAAACTGAGGCTCAGGGCAATGAACTGATATGTTCAATACCACATAGTGGGAGAATAAGAGGCAGGAGTGAATGTGTTTCCCATCTTCTATTACAAAATACTTGACCATTTAATAATTTTTAGTATGTGAGCTCCTGGCTGCCAGACGCCAGCAGAGAATGACGACTGGGGCAGGTACCTTATGCAGGGGCCCTGTGAGGGGTGAGGGGGGAGAGGAAGGCTGGGGCACCTGAGGGTGGGATGTTTAGATTGGAATCAGACCAGCCAATCCCTAAAGCTTCTTTCAATGCCAAGATGACCTGACTCTGAATTTCTCTCATTTAAATATCTGGGGTTGCCCACACAAGCCAGTGGGGCTGGCACTCCAAAACTGCCCTCCTGAGCCTGACACCCTCATATTAAACTGCCCCTTTCAGTGTTAAGAACTTCACAGAAGTCAGAACACCCAATAGTAGCAAATGTTGACCACATGTTGACTCTGTAGGAAGTGCCTAGCTCCATATCAACTCTGAGAGATTTATTAGAGGTTAAAAAATCTGTACTAGACCACACTGATAGTAAATGGCAAGGCATTCATTGGAGCTCAAGCAGTCAGACATTGAGGCTCACACTCTTCTCCATTTTACTAGAGTATAATTGGATTATAATAAAATGAACACACATAAAGTATAAAACATGTCAGATGGACACTTGTGGAAACATCACCACAATCAAGAGGAGATTCAAAGCCCTTACTCTTAAACTACTAGGCAGAAGCTTCCACTTGTTAACTCTAGTTCTTCCCTTGGCTGCACTAGGTCAGTGTCAACCCTGTCCTTCTACATGACAAGCAGTCATGTATTTGAAGATAACCCACCTGTGCTCCCTAAATCTCCTATTCTCAACATAAGCTCCTTCATGAGTGCCTGCAAATACATTTCAGAGGACATACCAGAGATTCTCTGATCAGCTTGCTCACCCTCCCAGAAGGATTTTTTCCCAGGCAGGTGGGTACTTGTATGATTCGCCAGTCTTCCAAAAGCCATGTGACTTTTGTCACAAGGCACAGGGTCTGGGACCAGGCCGGCAGGTGGCCCATAGCAAGGCTCAGGAGGCAGGCAGGCCAGGGTTAGGAAGTCTCAGGATTAGGGGGGCTTGTTCTGAATGCTCTAGTCCAGAGGCTGACACCCTTAGAGAAACTAATCAATTTGCGGTGCACTTCATTGAGGAAGATTAACAAAAACATTTTGGATTTTGCACTTTATATTTTTTAGGGAAGAAAAAAATCCCAAGTATGGTTATCTTCAATTTCTACTACTAATTTTTCCTATTAAAATATTCTTGTAATTTGTCTGACATTAGGTTGAGTATTTATTGTCATCTTATTTATCCTTACAATAATAATCCCATAGAATAGAATAGAAGTAACGATATTTCATTTCATTCAAATACAGGTTCAACCTTAGGGCAATTAGGTAGCTTGCCAAATTTTCCATCGCTGTTAAATGGTAGAGTCATAATAGAAACTGTCAGATTCTAAAGCTGGAATTGGTTTCAGTGCATCAAGGGTTTTGGAGTGAGGGGCAGAGAGAAACAGGGAACAGTGACTAAAATCCCCAAAGTCCAAGGACTCCGTTGTTCAAATACAGCTTTAAATGCCTCACAGCATACACACATTACTCATTTTCTGTTGTTTCAAAAGTGGAATTATATTCTGTGTAGAATTCTGTAAATTAACTTTGTAGTTAATGTGTCATGGACATCTTGCATGCAATAGATCTACCTTATTCTTTGATTTTCCTTTCATTTTTTTTTTTTCAAAACAGTACCAGCACAGCATAACCGCTACTTGTCAAAAATTGCAGAAGCTGCGTTTGCACTCCCAGAGATTTTGATGCAGTTGGCCTGGGTGGGGACCAGTGCCTGTGCGGTAGGAAAGCTGCTGGAGCGACTGACGGGCACCGCTGGCCAAAAACCTCTGCTAGTCTATGCTGCCGCCTGTGAGGTGAATGAGACTCACACAAACAGCAACAACAAAACACACAACCGACTGACAATGAGTTCCAAAGGAAGACTGAGAAGAAGGGAGAGAAGACTGGGCTCAATTTCTGGTGGGGAGAGACATGCAGCAACATGCCTGTGGCAGGCACAGAAAGAAAGGGTCATGTTTCATAGGGACTTGCGAAGGAAGGAGCTGCCAAGACAGTGACAGCCCCCAAGTGCTTCTATGAGAACAGAGATCAGACTGAAATCTGAGCATTTTGGTTTTCAAGTTACCTTTCATGGCAACACAGTTTTTACTTTGTCAATTTCAGGGGCTGTGGCAGGGTTGGTGGAGGATATAGAGAGCTAAAACACCTCAGAGAGCAGGTTTTAATGCCACAGTAACGAGGAGGGTCTGAGGACTTGAAGTGTATCAGTTCCACTTTCTATTCTTTGTCCCATCAGGAAATAATAATTCCCATTACCCATTTGCTTAGGGCATTGAAAGATGTACACTATAAACAAATAAAAGCTGTGAACTTTACTGGTTGTTAATTTCAGTCTCTTCTCCCTCCCAAAATATCATTGATTGATCCACTAAGAGTCTTCCTCCCCCTCTGTAGAGCATCTTAATCGCTGATGAAAGAGAAAACTCACATAAACCATTCCCAGGTGGACATTAGGAAGGATGGTAAACAGGGAGTCCCAATAGCCAGTCTCTGCTTTGCCTATCTCCAGCAGAGACCTGTTCTGGATTCCCATCAGGGGGCTCAGTTCTGTTCCTAGGTCATCCCAGGCCCATGGTGGGTGTCTTGGATTTGGATTCAGCCCAGTCTTGCTCTCCACTGCTCAACACCATGTCACACACCCTACCAGTCCAACCAGATGCTCTGCCCTGATTCTGTTAATAGGACTCCTACCTCTTTCTCAAGCCTAAGGTTCCCTGGAAGTATTACTGTTCCCAGGTTCCTCTCTGGCAGCCTGCCTCACGCCTCAGAACCTTCCTTTCTTTTGCCAGGCTCCCACCCAGAACTGAAACACTGCCTCAGGCCTCAAGGCTCTGATTGAGCTTGGTCACTAGAGGACAGACTCCTGGAGCCAGCTCCCTGTCTCGATTTCCAAATACCACCTGCCAGGTGTTCATCTTTGCTGGGCTCTGATGGCTTGTTCAAAACATTGCCCCTTGGTTCTTACAGACTCCCTTCCCTTCTGCCTTGGCCAGCTGCTCTCCTGAGCTGTAAGGAAGATTGCCATAAGCTTCAATTGCCTGCTAGACTGGACTTCCTTTGTCAGCACCTGCAGTTTACTCTGTCCCCGAGTGGAGACTTCTCCCTCAGTGGGTGTGTCCAATGCCACATCCCAAGCCCTTTCTATCTTGCCTTACAATTATGTGATATGGCCATGGCTTTACAGAATCGGTGTGTTCTGGAAACACCCTTTAAATCTAACTTCCCAAATGAAATCTTGTTTTAAATATTCTAGAACAAATATTTCAGAGAACTGTTTTCTGACCCTTTTACAAAAGGTGGAGAGCAATACACTGCTGTGTGAAGTGTATTGTCTAAGACTTGAGCTTTTGATTTGAGTCCCACCTCTTACGGATTATAATCTTGGAATAGTCATTATACAGTCTTCCTGGAACTTTTTCTTCACCTGAGAAACAATGAGGATAATTTAGTCATTTCGAAAACCCAGTCTGGTTGTAGCAGTCTATGGTACTTCTTAATAGTTGCAACTGAATATGCATTGTTTTATACAGTTAAATACTCAGGTTAAGAGTTCTCAACATTTAATATGCTGGCATTAGGTTTCTGCCTAGGCATTTGCTCTTTTTTATTGTTGTTTTTGTATTTATAGACTGTCTTTAATGACCTGGAATTGTTATAGTGACAACTAAGTTATGCTTCACAGAAGGGGAGCTGCCTTATCTTTAGAGGGAATCTTTTTATTTTCTATGTTTGGAAGTAAAAACAAGGGGGGCTTTTCTGAATGTGGATCTGTGGGCCACCCCAAGCCACCTGAAAAGAAGTCACAACCCAGTGCCGAGCCCGATCATTGAGAGCAAAGCCTCTGAGAAAGAGAGGCACCCGTTGGCCAGCTCTTTTCTTTGGTAATTAATGGGGAGACTCTGTATCTTTGTACTAGACCCTTTAATCTAAGAGCTGCTGAGTGTTTTACAAACATTAATTAATTCAATCAAACTTCACATCACCACCTTGAGGTAGATAATTCCTCTTTGGAGTACCACATCTTTGCGTTCCCCAGTATCCTGCACAGCTCAGGCATTTGTGCAGATGGGCATAATTAATAATAACAATAAAACCTGGAGGTCAGATAAAGTGGTGTAAGTCAAGATCTCAAGCATTTGACAAAGATAGGATTTGTTTAATGAGGACTGGAGAGGAAGCTTGAGAGAATTTATTGCCAGTGATGACAATGCACTTATTTTATGTTCCACCCCATATTGAGGACACATGACCTTTGAACAGTTCTTTGTGACCCCTTTGTGACTCAGTTACTACAGTGCTCAAGTTACTTCACAGAGATGTTGCAAGAAATAATGTCTGTAACATGCTCTGGGGTTCTCAGATGAAAGTAGAAGTTAATATATGATGAAACATTATTACCACTTTCTTTCACACCATCTAAATGGGTTAAACAGTGCAGTAGCAGCAGCCTCAAAGTACTGGCAGAAGCCGGTCCTGTGTATTTAACATCTATTTGCATTTAACATCTATTATCTGCGCCCAGAGAGACTGAGCACTGCTCCGAGCAGCAGACATGCTCCTGGGATAAATGAAAGCAAGCTGAAACACCAGATCAGCAAAGGAATAGCAAATTATTTATTTTCTTCCTTTCCCATTCTTATTTGAGATGGCGTGTTTAAAAGGAAATGAGTACAGAGAATCGGGAAACGGCTGAAGCAGCTTTTCCTCTCAGGCCCTCCTCTCAAGTCTGTCATTTGTGTGTATTATTCACAGTCTCCGAACGAGCCCATGTGCACGTCCTCCTCTGTGCCTTTGCCTTCAGCCTCCTCTGTCTGTGTTTCCCCTCTGTCTCCATTTACCCAGGCAGCAGAGAATTCCCTATCTGCGTGAAACCTTTCCGTCTTAACTCCTTGCCTGAACTCTCTCTGCCACATCTTTGTGATTAGAACACGTATTGGATATTAGCACATGCTTTGTTTGGTGTTGGTTTTAACTCTTAACTCTTTCAGGGCATCTTTCATTAATCTCTATTCTTCATCTAGTGCAGGTCACGGCATGCTGACATTAATTAAATAACTTAAATAAATGAACAAATGGAATCAGTCAGCAAACTGTCGAGATTCGAATTCAGACCACACCAAATCCACATCTGCTATTCTCACCCCACTGTAGTTCACCTTGGGAGGCATATGTAGTACACAGTAGAAATATCAAATGGGCAACATTAAGGGAGGGACTGATATAAAGAATAAATGTGTAACTCCTTTGGGTAAATACCAAGGAGGGTGATGCTGGATCATGTGGTAAGGTGTTAAATTTTGGAAGAAATTGTCAAACTGCCATTCAAAGTGTCTGTACATTGTGCTCTCCCACAAGCAATGAATGAAAATCCCCCTTGCTCCACATCTTTGCCACATTTGGTGTTGTCAGTGTTTTGGACTTTGGCCATTTTAACAGGTGTGTAGTGGTATCTCATTGTTATTTTAATTTGCAGTTCCTTAATGATATAATCAAATAAGTTGAAAATATGCTCACACAAGCACCTGCATATGAATATTTATAGCATCTTTATTTGTAATTGCCAAGACTTGGAAGAAACCAAGATGTCCTTAATGTAAGTGAATGGGTAAATAAACTCTGGTACGTTAAGACAATGGAAAATTATTCAGCTCTGAAAAGGAATGAGCTATTAAGCCATGAAAAGACATAGGGGAAACTTAAATACACACAGGGTCTGGCAGAAGTCACACCTGCTTGAATGTGGTCCGTAGGGTATGTGAATGTCTCGCATGAGATGGACAGCAATTTGAACATTGCACCTAAAATGTCACAGGGTGTGCTTGAGTGTGATATTGTTATGTTACAGAATTACATGCTTATGATTTTGCAATAAAAGATTTAGTAAAAAAGGGGGGCATTATTTGTGCCGACCCTGTATTCCTAAGTGAAAGAAGTTAATCTGAAAAGGTAACAATTATACATTCCAGCTATTTGACAATCTGGAAAATCAAACCGATGGAGACAGAAAAAGAATGAGTGGGTACCCAGGGCTTAGGTAGGGATGGATTTAGGGGATAAGAGAGAATTTTTAGGGCAATGACACTACTGTGTATGATACTATAATGGAGGATACATGTCGTTATACATAAATCAAAACCCATAGCATGTACAACACCAAGAGTGGACCCTAATGTCAACTGTGGACTTCAAGTGAAAATTATATATTAATGTAGGTTTATTGGTTGCAGCAAGTGTACCATTCTGATCAAGAACGCTGATGATGGGGGAGGACACATGCGTGCATTCTTTACATTCTTAGGGACCCATTTTGCTATTCAACTTTAGCTTAAATGTTGTTATGGTATAACCAGATTTGCCTAATGAGATCTATTTGTGTGCATTTTTTCCTGTAACTTTTTAAAAGATTTTATTTATTTTTTTAGAGAGAGGGAGGAGAAAGAAAGAGAGAAACTTTGATGTGTGAGACAAACATCGATGGGTTACCTCTTATGCGTGCCCAGACCCGGGAGCAAATCCACGACCCAGGAGTGTGCCCGGACTGGGAATCAGACTAGCGACCTTGCACTTTGAGGGACGATGCCCAACCAACTGAGCCACACACCGGTCAGGGCTCCTGTAACTCTTGAACAATTATATACACTGGGCTTGAGAGCCCAGAACGGTGCATGAATTGCCAAGTGTACTCAGGAACTCAGCCAGAAGGGAACAGTACAGTATTGTCAATTTTAAACAATAGAATAAAACATTTCTCTCACACCTGCGCCTGGGCACTGCTGTAGCTTTACCACTTCTCAACCTGTCTGTTGAGATAAAATCAGAAATCTTCTTGTTTTATTTTTTTCTCTTCTAAGTATTTACATGACTTCCTGCTAGAGGTCTAATATGTTTACTTACCTTTTTTTGAGGTATAATTTTAATTGATATATAATTCACATTTATAAGATTCACCCTTTTAGAAGGATACAAGTCAGCGAACTTAAGTATATTCATAAACCTATGTAGTCATAGCATGAACTCTAGCACATTTTCATTCGCCTAAAAAGAAATCCCACATTCTGTGTATTTCAATCTTGTGACAAAATGTTAATTTCATTTTTTAAATTTATTTGGTAAATTGTGCTAATAATTTTTGGAAATTTAAAGAACTGCATATATATATATAGTAATAATTACTACCATAGTTACTCTTTGATGCTTTTCTTACTTAATTTTACCTCTTGCTCACGATTTTATACACAGACACACTTCGGTCTTGGCCTTGCCGGGGGTTCCAGTGTCGGGTTGGAGAAGGCAGGAACGACAGGTGCACACAGCTAGAAGCAAAGCAAGCGGACACAGTGAAGGCAAAAACAATTTCCATTATTGAAAATACTCTTTCCCAGGCACTATTCCTCACAGAACAGTTTTAGGAAGTAAGTTCAGTTACCATCATTTTTATTTTACCTGTGAGTTATGGAGGCCTGTGGGGTTTATGAAACTTACTCTCCCAAGGTGGTATAACTAGTAAAAGTCCAAATTTGAGCCCAGGCTTTCCAAATTCAGAGTCTATGCCTTTAACCACTATGTTCTACCACTTCCTATTAAAGTGAGAGTTTAGCGTAATTATACCAGCAGCGCTCGATCGACACCGTACAGTACGCTTTCCCCAGTCCTAGCTCCATTCCTCCGATTACCAGACGGGGAGAGCCAGCTGCGGCAGGTTGCCTGAGCCCAGAGCTCAGCCAGCACAGACGAGCAGCTGGAATCCCGCTTTTCTCCCAGAGCCAACGTGGATGTGTGCTCCTCTGCATCACGCTGGGCCTTCTGACAGTCAGCTCAGACCTCTGTTCCAGCCCGCATAACGCTAACCACCTCTACCACATGTGTTTGTGTGCTTGAATCCCTACATCAGTCTGGGGGAAGCCCATAGGACAGGACTTACATATGTAGTCCCTGTGCTCAAATAATGTGTTTTGAATGAATGTGCGAATAACTCAAAATATAACTATCCAGGAGTCCACACTGATACAAACACAGGATAGAATAAACAGATGAGTCTTGCCACACAGACACCTGAATATTATTTTATTTCTAGACCTCCTTAAGCATTTATCTCCCAATGTTTCAGTGAAAAAAGACTATGTAAAATAATATTATTATACCTTATATACATGTATACCTATTACATGTATTTTTCATAAAAGTAAACTTAATTCCACATATACATAGGTAGAATGATTTTTGCATGCACACCAAAAATGCGATGATGAATACCTTTTGAGGAGGATTGGTCATAATCTGTACCTTTCATAAGCAAAGTGAATGAGGATACTGTTGAAAGCTGTTGGATTAGGGCTTTCATTAGTCAAATACAATCTTCAGACTGAGGCCAGTTAGGCTCAACAATCTATCTGGGGGAGCTTGTGCAAGGCTGCGAAGGTTGCTCGACTATAAAACAGGGCTGATAATTTTACGGGGCTATTGTAGGAATAAAGGGGTGCACGATGTGTACGTAGTGAACTTGAGCCTGGCACCCAGCTTTCCGCTTCTAATACCATTCTCCTCGGGAAAGAATGGCTGATAACAAGGACTGGGAACCAAATAGACAGGACCAGCCTGGAGCCTCATTTAGTGTCAGAAAATAATAGAGTGATAAAAAAAAGAACAAAATGGGGGGTAAATAAAAAAGGCACTTCAGCAACTGAACAAGCTCCCAATAACCAAAGCTAAAACCATTTGATAACAAACTTTAAAAGTTGCATTTGGATTACAACCTAAAGTATAAAATAACTATCCATGAGCCCATACTGATATAAATAAAGGATAGAGTAAATGAATAAATGTGGAAGAAGAGACAAATCTCCTATGCAGAAGAATCCAAATAATTTATGTATGCACTGTCCCCTCCAGGAGGGCCACCTGGCTTCCCACTCCTTAAGTGTGAGCTGCTTGTAGTGATTCCACCAAGGAATACAGTATGGGAAGGAGGTAAAACTTTTCAACACACCTGATAGACACTATCTTCAGCCTGGCGATCAAGGTCAACATCAACAATAATGGGTCGTATTGCTAGCATTGTACCCTTAATGGTATGAGATGAAACTGACACTTTACCTCCCCAAATTATGAGTTTCTCCCCCAAAACTTGTAATTCCAGTCTGATAATGAGAAAAACATCATGCAAATCTCAACAGAGGAACATTCTACAAAATACCTGACCAGTCCTCCTCAAAACTGTGAAGGTCATTAAAATTAGGAGAGTTTGAGAAACTGTCCCAGCAGAAAAGCATAAGGAGACATGACAGCTACATGTGACGTGGCATTCTGGAACAAATGAGAATATTCCATTGAAATGAAGAATATCTGAGTAAATTAGAGACTAAATTGATAGTACTTTATCAATATTGGTTCATTAGCTGTGACAAATGTACCATGCTAATGCAAGATGTTAACAACAGGGGAAACTGGGTTTGGGGCATATGGGAACTCTCTGTAGTTTTGGTTTTTCTGTAAATCCAAAACTTTTCTAAAATAAAAAGTTCATACTTTCCAAAGCAGCGTGAATGTCATGCGTGTGTTACAGAGACTGGGAAGTGCCTGCTTCAAATTTGTGTCTTCCCCACGTTTGCGTATCACCTTGCTGAAACCACTGAAGCCACCCTGATGCACTGACAGGATTTAGATCTGGACTGACCTGGCATTTGCAGAGCCAACCAGCCTTGGTTTTGTGAGATAACTCTGCCCCCTGTTGGCACAGTGTTTAATCTACATTTGGTGGCAAAGGGCAGCCTTCATGCTCCAGCCACTTTTGGCGTTTCAAAGTCTGGACAAGAATGAAGACGCAATCCACTTGGAGCCTCTGATCTGCTAGTACCAGACCCCACGTTGTTCACATACGCAGAACTCTATGCTCCTGAGCGTTCCCTGACGGAAGACGCATCCATGTGAGGGAACTGGCTGATGGAGATGTAAAGGGCATGGCTTACTTAACTGTAAGAAAACAGTGTATAATACCTATAACATATAAAATATGTGTTAATTGACTGTGTTATTGTTAAGATTTCTGAGCAGCAGTAGGTTATTAGTGGTTAAATTTGGGGAGAGCCGAAGTTATATGTAGATTTTTGAATGAGCAGAGGATTGACACCATTAACTTATGTTATTCAAAGGTCAATTGTATACACACACATGAACGATGATGCATATTTCTTAGGTCACTGTGTGCAGAAAATGTAATATGATATTTTTATATTCCAACTTGATTTTTTTAATCCCTTGTTTTCCCTAATCGTAAACATGAATCTAGTCAACTATGAGGTAGGGCAGTCACCTTGGGGTATCCCCAAGCACTTTCTCTTTAAACAATTAAGAAAGGATTTTCCCCTTCCTTCTTTCTTCAGTTGGATTGGCAGCTATGTTCAGAGGATTTGGGCATCACAGAGTGAGGAAAGGCTGGCCTTACCCTATTCTCCGTCCTCCATTGGCAAAGCTTGAGCCATCACTTGTATTTACGTCTCTGGTCGTTTGCATTTACTCTGCTTTCCTCCTCTGAGACATTTGTGGCTCCACCACTGGTCTGTTTTAAACTCCTCGCAGTTCTTCTCCACCATATTTGGGGCAAATAAAACTCTATAGTGCTTTCCTTTTCCACCACCTTTGAGGCAAATGAAATGCTAGGGCACTTTCCCAAGCCTCCTAGGCTTCATGGGATGTGGTGTCCAGTTAGACTTGCCCTGCCTTACGTATTTCTTCTCCACTACTACTGTGACATGATAGCATGAGAAACTTCTCTATCAACATTGCTACCCCCTCTTATTTCCCCAGGGATCAAGGTATAGTTCTCTGCCTGAGGCCCCACCCCACTCTGGGACTTCTATCATTGCACAAGGTGTGGGAATGTCTCTGAGACCTATGCCAGCATCGAACCCAATCATATCAAATCTCTTTCCTCAGCAGTAAAAGTGTTATCAAATCCATGATAGGACAACTGGATCTTGCATTATTCATTTTGACAAAATCTATTATTTACAAAATAAAATTTAAGCCCTGGCTGGTATAGCTCAGTGGATTGAGCACATGCCTGTGAATCAAAGGGTCACCGGTTTGATTCCCAGTCAGGGCACATGCCTGGGTTGCAGGCCAAGTCCCCAGTAGAGGGTGCACAAGAGGCAACCACACATTGAAGTTTCTCTCCCTCTCTCCTTCCCTTCCCCCTCTCTAAAAATAAATAAATCAATCTTTTTAAAAAATAAAATAAAATTTAGTTTGTTCCTTAGATTCCACACATGAGTGAGATCATATAGTATTTATCTTTCTCTGACTGGCTTATTTCACTTAGCATAATGTTCTCCAGGTCCATCTATGTTATTATTGCAAAGGGTAAATCTTTCTTCTTTTTTATGGCCATGTAGTATTCTATTGTGTAAATGTACCATATTTGTTTTATCCATTCATCTACTGATGGACACTTGGGCTGCTTCAATATCTTGGAGATTATAAATAACACTACAATTAACATAGCAGTGTTTATGTTCTTTCCAATTAGTGTTTTGGATTCCTTCAGATATATTCCCAGAAATGGTATCATTGGGTCAAAATTCAGATCCATTTTTAACTTTTTGCAGTACCTACACACTGTTTTCCACAGTGGCTACACCAATCTGCATTTCCACAAACAGTCCTCGAGGGTTCCCGTTTCCTCTACATCCTTGTCAGCACTTGTTGTTTGTTGATTTATTGATGGTAACCATTCTGACAGGTGTGAGATGATATCTCATTTTAATTTGTATTTCTCTGATTAGTGACATTGAGCATCTTTTCATTTGTCTATTGTCCATCTGTATGTCCTCTTTGGAGAAGTATCTGTTCAGGTCCTTTGCCCATTTTTTAAATTGGGTCATTTGCTTTTTGGTGTTCAGTTTTATAATTTCTTTACAAATTTTGGATATTAATCCCTTTCAGATGTATTGGTGAATATGTTCTCCCATTCTGTGGGTTGTCTTTTTTATTTTGTTGATGCAAACTGAACTAAGAAGGAAAATGGAGACAGACTCACAGATAGAGAGCAGGGCAACAGCTATAGGGGGAGTTGGGGGAGGGACTGAGCAAAAAGGAAAAAGGACTGATGGACATGGACAGCAGTGTGGTGATTGCAGGGAAGAGGTGAGTATAAGTGGGCTACACGGAAATGGAAAAAATACAATAAAAAAGACAAAAAATAAAATAAAATAAAATTTAGCTTTTGTACAGAATAGTCAGATTTGAGACTCAGAAATCCAGTAACATCTCAATGTCTCTTCTGAAAATTTCTACTCTATTTAGAAAACATAAGTGCTAATAATTATCTTGTTTCTTTCTCTTTGCATTCCAGCTGTAACCTTGTCCTGAGGGCAAGGCTTGATGGTGAATGAACGATCAGAGGACCAGTGAGAGTAAAAAGGAATATATGCCTATATGTATATGCACACGCACAAATACAGATAATGCATATAAACATGTGTATTTATATAAAGAGTAGAGAAATCAATAAACAAAGGTTTTAGTGGTTACACATGCATTTATTTCTTTTGTATAATTTTCCATATTTTGTAAATTTCTAGAAGGAACATGTTCTATATCATCAGAAAAAAAATTGTATATGTGTATATGTGTGTATATACATACACATGTATACTATGTGCATATATACACACACACATAGTCAAAGGCAATATATATGTGGGTGGTGATGCTCAGAGTCAGAGACTATATATGTGTGTATATATAGTCTGTATATATGCTTATATGTGTGTGTATATGTAGTGTGTGTATATATATTCTATGCATATATATATAATCTCTGACTCTCCATATCAGCACCCACAGTGAAGAAAGGAGGATAGGGGACCCAAGCTTTGTGTTGGCCACACCCAAAGCTGTCTTCTCCTCAGTCTCTGTGTTACTGGATCTTTAACCTTAGTGACCCTTTCTTCCTGAAACATTCATCTTCTGCTCATCACTCTTACACTAATAAGACTGCCTTTCTGTCAGATGCATTTTATTTTTTCTTATATTATTTTTACAAGAAACATGGTACATTATAAAATTTATATAATGAAAACTTTCAAACACATGTAAAATGAACAGAGAAGTATAATGAACCCCCATGTACCTACCAGCCAGCTTCCACAGTTATCAGCATTTTGGCGTTCTTCTTTCATTCAATCTCCACCTACTTTGACCCTCTCACTCATTGTTTTTTGTAGATTTATGTAAATCTATATTTATCTGAAATTTGAAATGCACAAATCTTAGTTGTACATTTAGACAAACGGGTGCACTCATGTAACTCAGATTCTTATCATAAACATTTTCACTTCCCTAGAAAGTTCTCCAAATTTCCATTCCCACTCCCACACTCATTTTCTCGGTTCTAGAGTGTCGCATAAATGGTATCAGGTGGAAGGCCCTCTTTAGAGTTCAGCATGTCTGTCAGACTCCTGCCTGTGGTTACATGCATTAGCTGTTCATTCCTGTTTGTTGTATTACCTTGTATAAATTTATTTATCTGTGTTCTTGTTAATGAACATATTTGGTTGGACTGCTGTGAGTAAAACTGCTACGAACACTTTTGTACAAGTCTTTTTAAAAACATGTTTTTATTTCTCAGATAAATTCCTAAGAGTGGACTCGCTGGACCAAAGAAGAGGTGTATGTTTGATTTTGTAAGAAATACCAAATGCTCTTTAATGGTTTTACTATTTTACACCTTTCCCCCACCCCAGCAATGTTTGAGAGCTCTGGCTGCCCCGCACCCTCACCATACTTGGTATTGTCAGTTTTTCTTTTTGTTTTTTTAAGTTTTAGCAGTTTTAGGGGAGATACAGTCGTACCTCACCACGGTTTTGATACCTATTTCCCTGATGACTAATAACATTGACATTTTGTTTACGTGTTCTTTGGCTATATACATACACATACATACATAAATACAAGTATATCTTTGTACAGTGTTTGAATTTTTTGTTAATTTTTAATTGAGTTGTGTCAGTCTATTTGGGCTGCTATAACAAAATGTTGTAAACTGGGTAGCTTATAAGGAAAAGAAATTTATTTCTGACAGTTCTGGAGGCTGGAAAATCAAAGATCAAGGTGCCAGCACGGTCTCATGGTCTCTGGTTTGGGGAGATGTGAGCAAGGAGAGAGGACTAAGACCAAATATATACTTCTCATTATAAATCACAGTATTACACAGCACTTCACTAGGGTGCATCAACGTAAAATACTTTCCTGAGTCAGGCATGTAAGATGAATAATGCACATGTGTTTGTTGAATAATACCATCTTAAATTGTATTTTTCCATACCACATAATTTATTTGCATAGTTGTGTTCTTTACTTCTGAAAAAAAAACCAAAAAGCTCTTTTTTGTTGTTTTGGAAACATCCGGCCCTCTTGCTCTTTCATTTTTTTCACTTTTGATATAAAATAAGTAGTGGTTCCCTTCTTCTGATTTTACTAAAGACTTGAGGAAGAAATGTGAACTACTGGAGAAGACATGAGCATCGGAGGGACAGAACCACTACCTGGCTCCTTGTTTCACTTGTTTTTCTTTTTCTTCTTGTTTTGCATGTAGGCTTGATGTTGTCAGACCTGATATTTTAAGAGAAGCCAGAGTTTTTCTATTGCAAAATTCCTTGGTTTTTCAGTGTTGACAGCAAATCCAATATTATTTTTAAAATTCTGAATAGGTCGACACAAGCCAAACAAAACGGGCCTGCAGGCTGAATTTGGATCAATGGTGGCAATTTGATTACTAACATTCTGCCCCTTTTCCTCATGTGATACTACATATTAGAGATTATTCCTTATTAGGACAAAGAGGTCTAACCCATAGGCTCTTTAGCTAGTGAGAGTGTAATTTATTTAATTAGCTCTTTTCTATGGACATTTGTTGTTAAATTAGTTAAACAAAGGGACCATTAGACTGAGATGGTTCTAATGTCTTGTCAGCCTGCTAAGCAAACCAGAATGTCAGCCTGTAAGTGCTTTAAAGTTAATAAATCAAAATCTGAGACAACCAATACAACCTACCACCTAAGCTTTCCCATATAAGGCAACCACTTAAGCTATGGCTGATCAAATAATTTTCTCACTTTACAGCTTTGCCCCTGGAGAAATCTGCCCCCTAGCTCCTGTTGGTGCAGCTCTCCTAACCACTTCCAGTTTGGCACTGCCTATCTCAACTTTTGATCAAATGAACTCTTAAAATTTTTAATTTGCCTCAGTTCATCTTTTAACTATGTAGATTCAAATCTTTTGCTATTTCGTGCAGTGAAGAAATGAACATCATCATGCATACGTCTTTGCACACACGGGAGTGTTTGAGTAGGATAGATGCCTAGAAGTATAGTTACAAAACAAGGGCTGTGTAAAATGTAAAGATAACCCATACATGAAAGGGGTTGCTGTTATTTGGTTTCTCTCTTTCTTTTTTCCTAAAACAACTAGGAAATAACAGTAACAAAGAGATTTTTGTGCAACTTTACAATCCTGGATAGAGCTACAGTTTGCACAGGTCATGATAGCAAGTTCCTATCTGGACCTACCATTAAAACAGTCACCATAGTAAATATCGTAAAGAAAATTCCCAGAGTCTCACGTTTGGGAAATTTGCTGCCAAAGGCTGGGTCTGTACTTGGTGTTGTTGTGAATAGATGGATGCTAACTTAGGATTCTGAACTGAAAAGGAATTGTTTTATGCTTTGTTTGGGTGTAGGAGGGGACCAGCGCCCTTGAAGTGAAATGGGGACACCGGACTAATTGCCTTTATTACCTTTCATGGGCCGCATTCCTTTTATGGGCCGCAGTTTCCTCATGAAACATAAAATGGTAAGAATTGTGAGGGGGGGGGGGGGAAGGTATTTACAGCCCTAGAACTGACTTAGATTACTTAGGGAAAGAATGAAGCTAGAAAGGGGAAGGGGCCCAAGATCTCTAAGACCTGGGACTCTCCAAAGTTTATGGGTTTAGAAGAGGAGGAGGGCCCAGCAAAGGAGAGTAGAGAGCAGCAGCTCCTGGAGAAAAAGGAGAAGATAATGTCCTGAAAGCCAAGAACCAGAAGCTGACTAAGGAGAGGGCTGAGCACCCAACAATGTGAGCTGAGTGCGGAGAGGTCTATTACTACTGCAACATGGGACTGTTGCAGACGTTGACACGGACCATTTCAGCAAACTGGTGAGATTAAATACCAGATGAAAGCTGGTTAAAGAGTGCCTGGACAAAATCGTTACTGACGCCTTTATAAACTGCGCAAGCTTATTCCAATCCCATAGTTGGCCTGATTGATCTGAGCCCCTTTCACATATGACCTCGGGATAGCACGTGACTTCTCCTCCTGCTTCCCTGACGTTGTTCTAAGGATGTTAAAGTGCTTTGTAACCAAAGACGCCAAATTAATTAGTGGGGCAAAAGAGCAACCATTGGTCTTTATTACTCTATTACTGTCTTCATTTTGTACTCTCTAGGATCCTTCATGTTTTGGGGGGGAAACTCCCTCAATACCTAATTTTCTTGAATTGGTACCACCCAGTGAGAATTTATAAATTAGTATTCCCAGCCCCTACCTTCATCAGTCCGTCCCAGCCCAACTTTCGACCTTTCCCTTCCTCACGCCTTTAACCTGCAGGCTCAGAATTGCAACCCGGAAACAAAGAGAGCGGAGCGGGTTGCGGGAGGGAAAATAGACTGGTCAAGGTTCTGAGCGCATGCGTATTCCCCCTCGGCCCTTTCGTGCTGCTCCCCTAGAAAGGGTGAGGTGGCTGTTTGCCTGACGGACCGAGTACGGGTGCCGGGCGGGCTCTCGCGGAAGTCCATGCGCCATTGGGAGGGTTGCAGCGGCTTCCCTGTGTCCTTGTTGCCCAGGGACTTTTCCTGGGTCATTCCTAGAGCAGGAGCCGGACTGGGTCTGACACCGGACTCCTGCGTGGCCTTCTAAGCGCCTGTGTGACCTCCTCGCTGGAGAGGAGAGATGTGGCGTCTACGCCGGGCCGCCGTGGCCTGGTAAGTGCAGGCTCCGACCTGGCCCCGTTATTTCTAGGGCTCCGAAAAACGAGTTTGCTCCATCACTACTAACAGAATGTGCAAATAACTCTTAGTACAGACGGAGGGAGGCTTGAGGATTCTGGGATATTTTTGAGGACCCGCAGTGACAGGAGCCCTGACTGGGCTTACCTGAGGTGCAGCTCCAGTACCGGCCTTGTCCTTGTCCCCATGCCACTCAAAGATTCTGGGCGCCTTTCAGTCTTGGCCTGTCTGTTGTCCCTGCCCTTTTACCCGTCTGACTTCGCTGTTATCTCTGTCTCCGGTTGCTTCTTGTTTTTGCCCTCTTCCTCCCTGCTCTCTGGTTCTATCCTTGTGTCATGCTTTCCGCGTCTCTCAACTCTTCGATCTCCACGCCAGGCGTACGTTGCTCCTGCGGGTTCTTTTGCTCTTCTCCCGGGGTGAGGGAGACCCTGCCTCTTTCCCTAGTCTGCTGAATGAACCGGGATTTTGGAGTCAGATCTGGAACAGTGATGCATACGGTGTCAAAGGTGGTGATCAGAGATACCTTCTTAATAGCAGCTCCCCCTCCCCCCGCACCCCCGGAGTCTGGGGAAGGAGACTTGGTTTTGGATGCGCTTTGGTGAATGTGGCACCACCTTTTAAATCACACTGTTACTGTTGTCCTGGCCTGGTTTAATCCTAAGTAGGAAATCATAGAAGTCTTTTCATTTCTATGGGTTACTGTATGCATTTTAATGAGATTAAATGATTTACATGTAGTTCCATTTTAATATCCTTAGGTACCTTCAGAGTTAACTCATTTCAGGCATTTGATAATAAGCAATACACACCACACAAAGCTGAAGAAACTTGGTTTTTCTGAATTAACCTCTAAACATCTGTCTTAAATTTTTTCCAGAATGTTTTAAATGGTAAAGGTAATTTATAGTATTTATAAGGAATAGAATCCATTTATTTCATGAAGCTTAACTTGAGTTTAAATTCAGAACTGATGGCATACAATTGTTATCGTTTTTGTCAACTAGAATAATTAAATTATTCCTAATCATGAAACTCTAATCTCTAAGTAAATCCACAGCCCTCAGTACTGAAGTTATTTACAACTTCTTTATTTCTACTCAGTATTTACTGGGGAAACATATCTAACTTTCTTTAAATAAAAAGAGGAAAGACTTTGCAGAAATAGCATACTTTGTTTGAGCAATTAAGATATGTAGGCAAAACTTTAAACCTGAATTTAAAAACAAACTGATCAATAACGTATTTGTTCAATTGGATGCTGTTGGGCTAAACTGTTTCTAAAGTTACTAGGGAGTCCATAGAGTTGTAGTTTTAAAATTTCATCTTATGTGGGTAGCACAGTTTAGCTCCCTGCAGAAGGAGAGATGTGGAAAGTCAAAACCCCCAAAGTCAGGAATTTTTCTTTTGCTGTAGTTCTCTGCATGTTATAAAGAAGTACATTTAATTCCCGTTCTTTAGCAGATGGGACTATAAACATTTTTTTTACATATATATATCTACATGCACACTGATAGACATGTAAGAAGACCAACAACCAGCATTTATTTAGGTGCAATAATTGTTGAAAAAGAATTACATATTAGGGAGTAATGTATGTGTTAAAAGAGATGGTAGAGGAGAGAGAACAGATGATTTCAGGGGGGGAACCTTATGTCAGTTAATGTTTGATCTTAGTTTGGCTCATAGAAGTCTGTTCAAAATCCTTTTCCTTAGGACTGTGAAGGTGTTGCTACATTTTTTTCTAGCATCATTTGTTACTAATACAAACTCAGGACAATCTGATTTTCGTATTTGAAGGTGTCCTGTTTTCCCCTTCATGGAAGCTTTTAGGATCTTGGCCTTATCTTAAAATTCTCAAGGCTTTGTCCAGGTATGGGTCTTTACCCTTTGCCACTCTCTGCCTGCTCCCACTCATCTGGCCTAGCACTCAGTGGGCTGTTCTGCTAAAAAGATTCTTCGTTCTGGGAAATTTTTCTTTTCTTAGTTTTTTACTTTTATTTTTCCGTTTTGTTTTTTTTTTTTTCCTTTTTAGACAGGTATTATATGAATATTGTTTTATTTAGATTGATCCTGTAGTCCATGATTTCCAAAATATGATCTGTCCCCACTGTCTGTTAAAGAAGTATGCACGTGCCACAACATGTGTATGTGCACACCTTTAAAAATTGTAAATGTACTTCTGTACTAAGTACTTTATTTACATTGTAAACCTACCCTAATATAATCTTAAAGGACAAGATACAAAAAACAAACAAGCAGACAAAAACTCTGTATCTAGAAGCTTTGATATTTTCCTCCTGAATCCCAGTGGATGATTTTGTGAATCCCATGGACGCGTTCCACACACGCTGCATTTTGGATACCACTTCCGTGAGTCACATAGCTTTTCTCTCATGGTTTTTACTTTT
This sequence comes from Anoura caudifer, assembly GCA_004027475.1. Classification (NCBI taxonomy): domain Eukaryota; kingdom Metazoa; phylum Chordata; class Mammalia; order Chiroptera; family Phyllostomidae; genus Anoura; species Anoura caudifer. The sequence goes on along the minus strand of PVKU01004644.1, from coordinate 61,941 downwards.
TTTTATATATATATTCTTTGTTCTGGTGAATTGTCTGGTATTGCTGATTGATAGGTAGATATCTCACTACGGCTTTAATTTCCATGAACTATTTAACATTATTAAACTCTTAAGAGATGGGTAATTCTGTACATTTTGTATTGTTCTCCAGTTGCTATTTTTAATAACAACCTGCTTCTATTTTATATCTACAATATCTTAAGGAAGCCACCTGAGAATATTAATTAGAATTTCGTATCTTTGCTCCTCTCCAGATTAATAATGAGTTTATCTTGGTCTTCATCTTAAGAGCTGCTGGTTTTCTGCAGGAACCTAGTTATCTAATTATATTTAAACATGATGGATTAATAATGATTGACACAGGTACCTGTGTGGGTTACCCCTGAATGAAAAGGTTGATTTAGCAAGCTGATTTAGCAAACTCTTTTAGGTGTGTGATGTGTCAGCTGGCAGCTTCATTTTAGAGTTTTTAGGGAGTGGGCAGGCTATCAGATCTTGTTATAAATGCCAGCACTGTTGGGGCCTACTCTGGGAAGAATCCCTTCTCCCTCCCTGCCTCATTCCCACACACACTGGGGAGCCTTAGTTCTTCCCTGTCAGATTGCAGAGCCTAGAGGGTAAGTGTTGCTATTAATACCCAACTACCTTGGAGTAGGGTGGAGGGTGACCAAACCACCTTTCCCCAGCTGGTGCTTTGATGAATCTCAATTTCTTCTCCTCTTTTCATTCTCTTACCTGTATTTCAAGAGGACCCTATTGAGAAAAATAGTCTGTCCTGTGTGAGCATTGATCTTTTAGATCATTATGAATTGGAAACTTTAGGAGTAACTCTTGAGGATGCCTTAAGTACTAGGATTTTGTTTTGCATCAATTATCTCTTTCAGGAGACTAATTGAAGGACATTTTATATGTAGTTCCTGACTAGAGTACCATACATTCTGTCGTTGTCCCCACCCACAGCTATTGCTGCCACCATTGTGGAAAATGGGAGTTTTAGAGGCTTGGAAATAAATGATGAAGAAAGTACAGCAAGCTGTTGAATAAAGTCATTACATTCAATGTTGTTGCATGATAACTTTGATGGGGTGCCGTGGGAACTTCACTCTTGTTCACATCTATTATTAGCCTATGGTAAAATTGGTTTCATTACACCAATTTTAGCTTCAGGTTGTAGAACCAGAACCTACTGATGACATTAAATGAGGACTCACTGTAATGAAAAACAAAACTAACTTAGGGTTATTACCATTCAGCCCTGGAGTTAATCTTTTTTGGTTATATATTTGGATTAACACTTTTCTTTCTTTTTTTATTTTTAAAGATTTTATTTATTTTTAGACAGAGGGGAATGGAGGGAGAAAGAGAGGGAGAGAAACATCAGTGGGGTTGCCTCTCGTGTGCCCCCCACTGGGGACCCGGCAGCAACCCAGGCATGTGCCCTGACTGGAAATTGAACCAGTGACCCTTTGGTTTGCAGGCCAGTACTCAATCCACTGAGCCACACCAGCCAGGATGTACTAACACTTTTCTAAAGTGTTAAAATAATTTCTAAAAATGCCAAAAAATTCTGTGAGGGCTAAAGAGCTGTTCATTCATACATTAGTGGAGCTTAGTGCAATTAATGTTGAAATGACATTTATTGAGCATTTTTTCTGTGGTGATTGCTATGTTCTTCAAAAAAAAAATGCTGTTTGATTACCCCAATGGCATATGTTCATTAAGCAAATTTATTGAGTGCCTACTAAGAGTTTGGCATCAGGCTAGGCTTTAAAAACATAATGGTAAGCAAAACTGGCAGGACCCTGGCCGTATGGAGATTGCAGTTTAATGGTACAGACCAATATTAACTCAATAATTATACTATCATGTAATACAGATTTTATGAGCGCTGAAGATAAAAGATACAGGGAACCAAGAACTGTAGCAGGGAGCCTTGAATAAGAATGAAGGTTCAGGGAGAGGAGGAATGCTTGAGGTGAAACCAGTTCTTACAGGAGTTAACAAGGGTAATAGGAGGTAAATAGGTAGAGAGTTTGCCCATGCACAGTAGACATTAAGGCTCTGTTGGGGGAAGGAGTATGATGCTATCAAGGAACTACATGAACACCTGCCTGGAGGTGAGAGGGAGGGAGACTGGGACCAGACTGTGGAGGGCTTCGTAGACCAGGAGTTTAGATGTTATTGTAAATGCTGGGGGTCGGGGAGGGGGTATTTAAAAGATTTTTGCAAGCAAGTGAGAGTGATAGATTGACATTTCAGAATGTCAATCTGGTTGTGCTGTGGAGAACACCTTTGTGCAGACCACATAAGGTATGATAGTGGAGATGGGACAAGTGGGAGATTTGAGATCTCTGTTGAAGCAGAAGTAGCAGAACTTGAGGGTAAGGGAGGTTTCAAGAGTGGTCCCCAGGTCTGTGGCTTATATGACTGGGTAGGTGCTTATCCCATTTTCTGAGGTATTGAGTACTGGAAGAAAGTCAGAGTTTTGGGGGGAAGGAGAAGGAGAAATATCAAGGTTTTGGATATCTTGAATTTTAGTTATGTTTTTTATATCTAAGTAGTAATGTTGAGTAGGCAATTGAACAACAGGTCCTGGAACTTAAGTACTTATATTAGACATAAATTTGAGAAACATGGGTATTTAGATGGCAATCAAGGGCATAGGTGAGAATGAGATTGCCTACAAAGAATGTATACAATGAGAAGAGAAGTGGGTGTAAGTCTAAGCTTTAATAAACTCCTAACATTTAAAAGGTAGTAGGGGAGGAGGCAAGTGCAAAGTGGTGCCCAGTGAGGTAAGAAAATTAGAGACTGCCAGGAAAGGGAGAGTGCCAACATTGAGGAGGTGCCAGCATTGAGGAGGTGTCAGCTTTGTCAGATATTGCTGAGAGAGTTAAACTGAGAATTGAAAAACCAAATGTCCATTGGAAAGTTTTTGGTGCACTTTGTAAGAGCCATTTCTCTGCAGTGATGCAAATTAAAATTAGGTTGATTTGACTTTTAATGACTAGCTAGGGAAAGGAAATGGGGTCATTTTTTCTCCTCTTCCTCTCTCCTTTAAGATGAGAGATTAGACTTGTGATTCCTTAAAAGACAGGAGAAGGAGAATTCAAAACAGGTCTTCTCTGGGAGGAGCACTTGCTGGATAATCTTACAGTGGTTGTAGGGAGAGGGGGGAACTAGAGGATATGTGTGTAGCTGGGGTAGGTGAACCGTATGTTGCCTTTTGACGGCTTCCATTTTCTCCATGAAGTAGGGGGAAGATCATATACTGAGAGTCGGAGGAAGGATGGGGAGATGTGGGAGGTTAGAGGAGAGGAAAAACATGAGAAATAGTCCTAGCAGAGAGTAGAAGAATGTATTGAAAGGAGAAATGAAGTAGGACTATCAGGTAATCTTGAGGGCCTAGGTGAGATGTCTGTTGAGTAGGGAGAAAAGTGATAATAAGGATCATCAGGGTTTATATTTTGTCAGTTAAACAAAAAGTCAAGAGGGCAAGGGAGCCTAGCATATTTGGCAAGAGTTATTGAAACTATGAACTAGGGAATTTAAGGTAGATTAAGTGGGTAAATAGATAAGATGGAAACTAATAGGTAAGAAGAAACAGTGTCGGTGACTTGGTTGTCCCATAGGGTCAAAGGTGGTTTTAGTGATAGGGAATTATGGTCTGAGAATAAGATACTTGAATTAGTGGTTACTGACTATAACTGTCTGATAGAGCTATTATTTCATTTTAACAGATGGGAAAACTGTAACAGCATAATCAATAAAATATACTTAAAAAAAAGAAAAACTGAGGCTTGCGTAAATTCATAATTTGCCTTTGATTGCCCAACTAGTAAGTAGTGAAGCTGTGATTGGAACCAAAGTTTATCCAATTCAAAATATTTAAGTGGATATAGGAGTAGAGTTGAGAGAAATTTGAGCTAAATGTTATGGAACCATGAGATATATCCATAGTTGATTATCTCTTGAGTTTTTTTTATATCTGTGAATGGTAACTTTAGTTGTCCCAGGTAAAACCTCATGGTTATTACTTACTCTTCTTTCCTCTCCTCTTACATCTAGTCTGTCAGTCTGATACACCTTTCTTTCCCTTTCCTTTCTCATTGCTGCTGCCTCACTTTAGTTCCTTCTCTCTTGTATCTGGGCAACTAAAATAAGATCACCTTTTCTCTCCACTTCTAATTTACTTACCTGTCTTCTAATCTAACATTGTGGCTTTGTGATTTCGGGCTATTGTAAGAAAGTGCCATGCATTGGGTAGCTTAAGCACAAACATGTATTTTTCATAGTTCTGGAAGCTAAGAAGTCCAAGATCAAGATAGCAGCAAATTTGGTGTCTGGCAAGGGCCTACTTCCTGGTTTGGAGACAGCCATCTTCTCATTGTTTCCTTACATGGTGGAGAGAGTCCTGTGTTCTCTATCCCCTTAGAAAGGGCATCAGTCTCATCATGGAAGCTCTATCCTGGGGACCACAGGACCACGTGAAAACCTAATTACTCCCCACCAAGACCCCACCTCCAACTACTGTCAGTCACATTGGGGATTGGACTTTAACGTATGAATTTTGGGGAGACATAAACATTCAGTCTATAGCACATTGCCTTTAATATCTTTTAAAATTACTGTTTAATTCATATTCTACTCAGAAACATTCATTGGCTCCCTGTTGCCTACAAAATAAGGTTGAAACTCAGCCTGATGTTCAGTGGCTCTGTAGTTTGTTCTTAGACCTCCTTTCCAATTCACCTTCTACAGTGTACCTTTTATGCTAGCTCATTAGGCCTCTGTCATTTCATTGTCTTAGTTCCGTACCCTTCTCTCTGTCTAGGATATCTTTCCCCATTTTTTGATTCTTCCCACCTAATTAAGTTTTACTTTTTCTGGGAAATATTCACTGACCACCTCAACTCCTAAGGATTGCTCACTTTCCCATGAACTCTTGTGCCACTTAACTGCCTCTACGCCTTGAACTTAGAGGCATTTGTTACATTATTAATTTTAAGGTGTGTATGATTGCTGGGAGAGAGCCCATTTTGAAATTAAAAGGGGGACTTTGCTTTCTATATGCTGAGTTTGAGGTCCAGAGAATTTAGTTTCTTGACATAACTTACTTTTTATAAGGTAAGGGAAATTATGGTTTATCTTAATCATAATATTTCAAACTCTGAAGTCAGAGTTTTTTCAAACTATAAGAGGAAGTTTATTTAGAAAGTCACAGAAGTAGAAGAAGTGAGCAGTAGAAGAAATGGGCTCAGGAAACAAGTTACAGAGGCAAAAAGAAAGGGGCTCTTGGAGCTCAGGAGAGAGAGGGGCGAGGAAAGCCCAGCTGGGGAGAAGGGGGGGAAGGGTGCAGGTGCACTCCATGGAGAGGGTCTCTGGGGTCAGAGCTTTTAAAAAGTTTACAGAATGTTCACCAAGCTCTAAAAAGATAAATATTTTTTGTGACCAGAAATAATTTTTACATGTAGGATTATAAATGAGCAATGTACGTAAACCCTCAGTGTGTATTTTCTCCTACTATTACATCCTATTTCCCTCAGGTTTCCTAAGTTGGAGGGGTCCTGTAGAGTCTTAAATCAGAGCAAGGCCTGGTGTCAGTCATCCTATGGTTCCAGAGCAGGTGGCAGATGCTCCAAAATATCCAGAGCCTCTAATCTGAGGCCACACGTATTTGTATATCCACCATTTCCTGTACTCTTACTCACTAGTGTCTCCTGTGGGAAGAATTTGGGCAATATGACAGACTGAATTCGGTTTCAGTCCCTCTTCCACCATTTACTAGTCATTCTTCCTTAGGCAAGATACTTTAAACAGGCAAATTGGTAAAATAAGGATATTTACCATAGCAGGTTTTTCTGAACATTAATGGGAGCATTTGTGAATACATCTAGCATAATGCCTGGCATTTAGGTGTCCCCTTCCCCCCACTATCCTTCTTCACAAATTGTTAGTGTTTCTTGATTGTTTTTCTAAAGAAATTGCTAGTCCAGAGTAATTAAATGAATTAATATTTTAAAACTGCTGAGAACTGGGCCTGCCCCATAAAAAGCACTCTAAATGTATGTTGAATAAGATAAATGATCAGTCATGTGGTTATTGGTGTACAGTTTTCATCCCCTGCCAGGAGAAGGGCTTAGACAGTAATGTGTACATTTATTTTTTAATTTTTGTTTTTATTGTATTTTTTCCGTTACCATTTATTCCCTTATATCCTCTTCTACCTCATTTCCACCTTCCAGTAGTGTATACATTTGGAATCTCTTCTCCGTTGGTTGTTTTTTTGTTTGTTTGTTTAGTCTTGGCTACTTTCATTTTCTGGGGAGCCAGATGCCTGAGGTGTTGATGGTTTTTCCTTAGTTTCCATCCCTGGGCTGTCTCACCATAGTGAGACATAGATGAGCAACAAGAACAGCTATTCTGAGCTGCTGGAGTTTTGTACTTGAAAGCAGGTTTGGAGGACTTCCGGTAAAGATGGTGGCCTAGGTAAACACAGCTCACCACCTTGCACAACCACATCAAAATAACAACTAAAATATAGAACAACCATCACTCAGAACCATCATAAATCAAGTTGAATAGAAGTGTGACAACTATGAAATTAAAGAAACCACATCTGTCCAGACTGATAAGGGGTGGGGAGACACGGAACGGACTCATCCCACATCTACATGTGGTGGATAAAAATTCAGGAGGGTTACCTTGAGAGCAAGGAGTCCCTGCCTCACACCAGGCCCCCCAGCCCAGAGTTCCAGGGACAGGAAGGTAAGTCCCCATAACTTCTGGCTATAAAAAGCAGTGGGAAATGAGTTGGTGGAAGAAACTTCTGGAGTACCAAGCAGTTCCCCCTTAACCCACACACAGACTTCAACTCACTCCCTCTGAATTCCAGCACTCAGGTAGCAGCTTGAAAGGTACTATGGCATATAGAGAAAAAGTGAAGTGCTGGAATTCAGAGATATCAAGGCCAGAGCTGGGGGGCAAAAGGACGGGCAGAAGCCATTGTCCCTTTTCTGAGGTCTCCCACCACAGCACCACAGAACCAGCAGGCTGGTGGCGTATCCGAAACTCCATCAACCTGTCTAACACTGTTTTCCCCTCCTTGGAGGTCCCCAGAGAGACTGTCCCACCCAACTTACTGGCCCACCCAAGCTGCTTTTCTATATGAATGGGTGGCCTCAGCTCATGCTTCACAACTTCCTAAATCCTATCAAACAAGCAACAGCCAGGCTCAGTGAGCCCTGAGCCCCTGTACCTTTTGCTAAGTGGCTTTAGGCCCAGCACTAGCTGCAATCAGCCAAGATTGACATCTTGGTTTTGCCTGGGAGCCTCCAAGCCAGGCACAAGTAGCAACCATCTCAGATTGCTTTATAGCTCAGGCAGAGTGGCACCAGACAAAACATAGCTTGGGGCTGACCTCAGCCTGCACCACCTGGGAAACACACCCAGTGGGGCCTACATACCCAGTGGACAGCTACGGACCACATCAGTGGACCAACACCCTGCCCTGGCATAGCTGATCCTCCATGGCAGATGGAGGCTGGTAGTCAGTGGTCACTGCTTGAAGCTGACTAGCCTGGGTAATTCCTTGATCAATTCCATTGATCTGCCAATAGCAATCAAGGCCCAACTATAACAGGAGGGTGTACTTAGCCCACCCAAAGGGTGCACCTTGAGTACCCAGTTTGGGTAGGGGAGGCTGTGCCGCTGGACCCTATAGGACACCTACTACATTAGGCCACACTACTGAGATGAGGAGTCATAGCAGCTCTACCTAATACCTAGAAACAAAACGCAGGGAGGCTGCCAAAATGAGGAGACAAAGAAACATGACTAATATGAAAGAATAGATCAAACTCCAGAAAAAGAACTAAAAATGGAAAGAAACTATCAAATGCAGAGTTCAAGACATGGGTCATAAGGAGGCTCAAAAAACTTAGTGAGGACCTCAACAGCATAAAAAAGATTCATATGGAAATCAAGGGTGTACTAATTAAAATAAAAAGCAATTTACAGGAAAACAATGGTAGAGTGGATGAAGCCAAGAATCAAATCAATAATTTGGAATGTACGGAAGCAAAAAAAAAATCACACAGAAGAAGAAGAAAAAAGAATCCAAAAAAAAATGAGGCTAATGTAAGCTGCCTCTAAAACAACTTCAAGAGGTCCAACACTCACATCATAATGGTGCCAGAAAAAGGAGAAAGAGCAAGAAATTGGAAATCTATTTGAAAAAGTAATAAAAGAAAAACTTCCCTGATTTGGTGAAGGAAATAGACATGCAAGTCCAGGAGGCACAGAGAGTCCCAAACAGGATGGATGCAAAGAGGCCACTTCAAGACACCTCATAATTAACATGTCAAAGGTTAAAGATAAAGAGAGAATCTTAAAATAAGTAGGAGAGCAGTTAGTTACCTACAGGGGAATTCCTATAAGACTGTAAGCTGATTTCTCAAACTTTCCAGGCTAGAAGGAATTAGCAAGAAATATTCAAAGTCAGGAAAAGTGGGACCTACAGCCAAGATTGCTCTACCCAGCAAAGCTATATTTGGGATGGAAGAGCAGATAAAGAGTTTCCCAGACAAGAAGAAACTAAAAGAGTGCATCATCACCAAACCATTATTATATGAAATATAAAGGGACTTATTTAAGAAAAAGAATATCAAAACTGTAAATAATACAATGGCAATAAATACATATCTGTTAATGATTGAATGTAAAAAAACATACTAAGCAAACAAGAAGAACAGAGATAGAACCATGGATACAGAGAGCAGTTTGATACTTGCCAGGTTGGGGGGGAGGGGTATGGTAGAATACATGAAGATGCGAGGAAATTAAGAAGTGCAAATAGGTAGTTACAGAATAGCCATGGGGATGTAAAGTACAGTACAGGAAATGGAGTAGCCGGTGAACCTACACATGACCCATGGATGTGAACAATGGTGTGGGAATTGCCTCAGGGAATGTGGGGTGCTGGGTAGAGGGGACAAGGGGAAAATTGGGATAACTGTAATAGCATAATAAATATAATAAAAAATAAAGCAAGCAAAAGTTGGCATGCATTTTGTTTTTGACTTTTACTTACAGTGAGTAGCATTAATTGGGTCATAGCCCCCACACAGTAAATTAGAGAATAGGCTGTGGAGTCCCACTGCCTGGGTTTGAATCCTACCTTTACTCTTTATATCAATGTGCACTTAGGCAAGTTGTTTACATCTGCGTGCCACCTTTTCCTCTTTTGTGAAATGAGGACAATTCATCGTAAGATTATTAGCAGGATTATGTGAAGTAGCACATGCTGCAACAGTGCCTGGCTCATAGCAAATGTAAAACTGTGATAAAATATTTAATAGCCTGTGACCCCTCTACACTGCTTCCCACCACACCCCCCCCACAGCGAGCCAGTAAGCTACATTCGGACTATAAGATGCACCCCCCCTTGTCTCCCAAATTTGGAAAAAAGTGCACCTTAATAGTCTGAAAAATACAGTAACATTCTACAAAATTCTAGGCATCTCAAAAAAATTTAATGTAATGTTTTCAAGACAAAAAAAATAAAGCTGCAAGATGAAAGGTAACATGCATAAAAGCTAAATGCAAAGTTTGACTCTAGACCAGTAAAAAATCTGCCATAAAGGACATTGTTGGTGTTACTGGTCCAATTGGTACAATTTGCAAAAATGTATAGATGGTAGTTTTCCATTAATGTTACCAATTTCTTGATTTTAATTATATCAAGTTTTTGTGAGAGGATATGCTAGTTGCTGAAAAAACATAGAAGTATTTGGAGTAAAGGGGCATGAGCCTGCAACTACTCAAGTGTACAGATCAAGAGAAAAGTGTGTGTGTATGTGTAGAGACAGAGAATAATAAAACAAATGTGGCAAAATGTTAAAAAATGTTAATGAATATAAGCTGTTGTATGACATAATGTGGATTGGCCACATGCACACATGTATGTGTGTTTTCCCTTTTGTATATTGCTCTTTTCATTATCATTTCCTTGTGTTGTTGCTCTGTCTAATCTTTCTCTCATGCCCATTTTTCTTTCAGTGAGGTCTGCCAGTCCCTGGTGAAACACAGCTCTGGAGTAAAAGGAAGACTACCACTACAAAAAGTGCATCTGGTTTCAAGAAGTATTTATCATTCACATCATCATCCCACCTTAAAGCTTCAAAGACCCCAGCTCAGGACATCCTTTCAGCAGTTTTCTTCTCTAACTAACCATCCTTTACATAAATTGAAACTTTCTCCAATTAAATATGGCTACCAGCCCCACAGGAATTTTTGGCCAGCAAGATTAGCTGCAAGGCTGTTAAAACTTCGATATCTCATACTGGGATCTGCTGTTGGGGGTGGCTATACAGCCAAAAAGGTGAGTTTAACTTTCCTACTGCTTGTCCAATTATTCAGCATGCTTATTTTAAGGTTTTATAGCATTAAGTAATTTTTCTTTAGTGCAGTAAAATATAATTGGATGTTTAAATATTTATTATGTCTCTGCTATATGCTACATTATTTTAATGGTATGAATAGTAATAGGAAAATGCCTTCTTAATCTTAGTTATAATTATCGGAGATAAAGTGGCTTAGTGGAAGGAACACTGTGCTGGTAATGAGAACACTTTGGTTTGATTTTCAGTGTTGCTATTTAGTTGCATGGATATAGGACACTTAAGTGGTAGATTCATGCATCCACTTCTTGGCTGGGACTAGAGGCAAAGTGTTCTGACCCCTGGTCTGTTTCCCTTCTATTCCACAGTGGTGTTCAAAGCTATATCATGAAACTTGTTTGAAATGGTAGTATATTTTGAATTTTTACATTTTTCATATTCAGTAAAGGAACATTTACATTTTTATATGCTCGCTTATTACTTGGTTTTTAGAAGAGTTGAGGCCACTTTGTTTCTAAAACTTTTCAGCATAATGTATCGTACTTAGTAGATTAGCATGTTTTAATTAAATAAATAAAAATAGTCATATTTTTATATGGCGTTCAGATCATTTAATTGGCATTCTTTCTTATCTTTTAGACTTTTGATCAGTGGAAAGATATGATACCAGACCTTAGTGACTATAAATGGATTGTGCCTGACATTGTTTGGGAGATTGATGAGTATATTGATTTAGGTTTGTATTATCAACATTAAAATACCTTTTTTTTTTTTTTTTGGTCATATCTGTAGGAAAGAGAACTAGTAGTGTTGAGATAGTTTCCTAACTCATGAGTTGAATATTTAGTGGTTTTATTTTAATGATAAAAATAGTAGAATATCAAAGAAAATTTTATGAGGAAAAAAGTATTCACTAATCCATCACCTTAACAAAGCTGCCACTGTTTTTATGGAACATTTTCTTTTAATTGTACCTAATCTGTGTATGTTGTTAATATTTTAGTTTGCTACCTAAACATTTTGTTAGCGTTTTCCATACTGCCAAGCAACCTTCTCAATCATCATTTTCAATTTGTATTTTACCCAGAACTGATGCATTATAACCCCCTTAAACTACCTTTTTCTGAATAGGTACCTTGGTTACCTGTATTTTTGGAAACAATGTTCTTTAAAAGTCTGCTCTTGTCCAGAGTAATTTCTCCCTGTTGTCAGCCACTGTCCCCCTTTTCTAATAGGTGAGACAAAGTATTTTGGTAGCTGTGATTGTTGGTAAGCCATGGTGTTCTTTAAAAAAAATTGTGCATGAAATTTTTTCCTCAGTCTTTTTAAACTAATTTCTTAGCTTACATGTATTTGAGGGTGGAATTGATGTCTACATACACTTTTTCAGAGCACTTTTCTTGAAGGTAAAATTCTGCTGTGGTGACAAAGGTATTTACAGGAAAAGTACTCTTTCAAATTATTTTTCTAATATTCCAGTATGCTGGTGTAGTGGCTGAGAGCCTGCATTCTGAACCTAGACGTCATGGCCTTGACCCCTGACTCCCCCACTCCTTCCCTCTGTGCTTGGTCAGCTGCAGACCTTCTATGAGTCCTGATCCTCATGTGTACGGCAGGGTTGATAGAAGCCATTTTGTAGAGTTGCTCTGAAGATTGTTAATGTATTTAGAGCACTTAGAATAATTGCTGGCATATATTCTTATTTTGAGAATATATATACATTTTGGTCTTCTCCAGAGAAAATCAGAAAAGTTCTTCCTAATGCAGAAGACTCTGTAAAGTTGTACTAGACTTGGACAAAATTTTTGAACATTTTTCAACAAAAATAAATGGGTTGACCATTTTATAAACAAAGCTAGCTAAAGTAAAATAAAAGCTTGCCTTGGGCTCTTAATTATTTCCAACTGATGTCAGGGACTATGAAAAGAGGGAGAGAGTTCTTTTGAAATTCTGTTCTTGAACTTGAACTGATATGTGATCAGGTTTAGGGGTAGGCCAAATACTATAAAAGATGTTTTTCTTTTTTTTTTCTTTGATTCTTTGCCTCTTTGCTGTGACTTTCTCCCAAAAAGTACTTCTGATTCCAATCCAGTGATAACATTAATTCAGTGCTTCTCTCTCAAGGCATTTAACGTATAAATCCAAAGTCTTCATCTAAGCCATATGTTTGGTGAGTCTTTTTAAAAATTTCATGGAATGTAGATTATCACCAGTATACTACGCATTCTTTCAGATATGTCTAGTATTTGTAGAATAATAGAGAGAAAATGAGAAAAGATTTTAGTTTAAATGTATATGATATTTACATTTTATTAATGTTTTAGTAGTCAAATTATTGCTTTGAAACTATAAATGAGTTGGCTTACTTTTTTTTTTTTTTTGTCTTCAGAGAAAATTAGAAAATCCCTTCCTAATTCAGAGGATCTTGCAAAGTTGACTCCTGACTTTGACAAGATTCTTGAAAGTCTCAGTTTATTGAAGGACTTTTTCACCACAGGTAAGGAAAGACCTGTGTTTGATCTCATTTAAAATGTCCACAGAAGAAAAATAATTAAATGTATTCATTTGTTTATTCCCACCTTTTAATTGAAAACATTTAGTACAAATGAAACATAGGTTTTGAAAAAATATATATATCTATATAAACACAAAGTTTTATTGTGCAGTGATTTTAATTTTTGTTTAACCCAACAGAATGAAAATTTGCAACAACTTAAACAAGCTAGGCTTTAGTCAGTGAGAGAAAAATATCACTTTCTTGACAAGTGGATGAGACTTCTATGTGTTTGCTTTTCATATTGGTTAGAGCCAATTTGGTGATTTTAAAACATTTAATTATGATGGACCGTAATGGGTAGAATTTACTAAGGTTAATCTTGGTGATTTGCCCAATTATTGCCCTATCTTGATATATATCTGAGATCTCAGACATCTTTGTATGCTCATTCCTGTTAAAGTTTTACATTTCTATTTCCCCCTTTGCTGATTTTCACAGGTCACAAATTGGTTAGTGAAGTCATAGGAGCTTCTGACCTGCTTCTCTTGTTAGGTGTGTAAACAGACATTTTTGCTGACCTTAACATGCCTTTTCAATGCTTCTAATAAACTACTTGCAAATAAAATTGCAGACCAAATTTATAATGCTGCTTATGCTGAACTTCAAAACCCCAGAACTATATTGGGCAAATTCATTCTCCTTTAGGGGCAAATAATAAAATAATTATTTTGTAGTAAAACTAAAATTTCTAAATATGTATCTATATTTTATGATTAAAGCTATTAAAAAGAATTTGCTTTACCAGAATATTTCTTGAAATTAATCTGATTAGTTTTGATAATTAAAATGAAAAGTAATTTTAGCTTGTCTCATCTGTCCTGTCATAGGTGACATTTTAAATTTATTTTTTACATAATGTCAAATTTATTTGACATTATGTATTCTTTACATAATGTCAGTGGTATAAACCGAACTGTAAGTATGCTCATGTAAAATACTTCCTATCAAAGACTGTCTTATTTTTTCTTGTAATTTTCAGTGATAGTTTAAAAAAACATGTTAAACATATGCTACATTAAAAACATTTGCATAGGTTACCAGTGTGTTCCTTAAAACAAGACTGGTTTTCAAAAGCAGTGATGCATACTCTGAAAGTCATTCACCTTTTAATTGACTAAACGTAATTTGGAATTTAGATTATTGACACCACTGGAAAGTTTAAAGGACTGCATATTTATCTTTGAAGGTTCATCTGGAGAAACTGCATTTAGAGCAACAGATCATGGATCTGAAGGTGACAAGCATTACAGAAAGGCAAGTATAAACAAGAATTCTTCATGTAGGTAGTCTTGTAAGGTTTTAAAAAGTTTTTAACCTGCCTGGAAGATAGCTTACAATACTGTGCCTACCTAAGTACAGTGTTGTTGCTAACCTTGGTACGGAGTGCATATGGCAGTTTTAGAAGTTAATTGGAGAAGCCTGTTTCTCCCAAATGTGTTCTGTGAAATGTTGATTTTAAGGGTTTGTCTGTAACAAAGAGTTTCATTGTTAAATATGTATGGGAAAAGCTGGTGAAAGTAAAACAAGCAGGCATCCTTTCTTCTCCTTAGTTTCTCAGATCTTAATGTACTCATGTGCTTTGTGAAGCTCCAGGAGAAGGCAGTGTACAAGGTTTTCCAGATTGATTTAGCACCAGAACCCTTTTTCGTGAAATATCTTCTAGGGACGCATTTTATGGCACACATTTATGGGAAATATTAAAGGAATAGGAAATGGGTTATTAGAGAATAAATTCTGTTACATTGAGAGTCAACAAAATTATGTATGGAGTTATTTAGGGTTTGTCATTTTTAAGATATGCAATAACAAAATCCATATGAAAGTTTTAAGAGAATTGCTTATGTAGAATAACTTATACATTGCTCTATATTTATATTTTAACCTTACATTTTCTTAGTCTTTTTTTTATCTTTTAGAATTTGTAAGATAACTGATTCCTTGAATATTAAAAATAAGATAGATAGATAGATAGATATCTGGAAAAATACTCTGAACATTCCTAAAGGTGTATTTATTTTTAGAGGGAGGGGAAGAGAAGGAGAAAAACATCAATGTGTGGTTGCCTCACACACACCTCCATCTGAAGACCTGGCCTGCAACCCACGCATGTGCCCTAACTGGGAATTGAACTGGCAATCCTTTGGTTCATAGACTGGTGCTCAGTCCACTGAACCACACCAGCCAGGACTCTATGAACATTTTAAATTAAAATGGACTGTGTAGCTTTTATACTGAAGGCTATCATGGTTTTAATAAAATAATTGAAAAGAAATTATTTTGTTTTTTTTAAGAAGCAGGAAGAAAAATTTTTTATGTAGGTTTCTATCTCTTTACCTGTCCTTTAACTTTGAACTTTTTATATAATATTCAGAGTTTTCATTATATTTCAGAAGATTTTTTTCTCTTCACTTTTAACTTGATCTTTTGGAAAAAATACATTTCAAAATGTGTGTGTGCACACATTTATGTGCATTTGCCTTTTAACTTGATCTTTTTTGATACCTTTTCCATTGGTTGTATTGTAATCAGAGGATACCCTTGATTCTTGCTATTGGAGAGAAAAAAAATGAATGGAAATTAGCTGATTATGTACAGCTTATTCTGAGCCAAGTCCTTGGCCCTTAATGCAGGTAGACTTACTATACAGAGAGGAGCTAATCTAATTGAGCAGAAGGAACCTCTGTTGCATATGGTAGTGTATTTTTGAGTGACAAGATCTTGTTGCCTAGATCAGTTAGTAGAGGTCTGCATCTTTGCTTTTCTCTGGTATGGACTAAGGTCTTATTGGTGAATAAGAAATCTGTTTTAGGACCTGATTCAGATAATTCCCTTAAAGTCCTACTAAGGTGATAAATGAATGATCAATAGAAGATTAAGAGCTCTACGTGATAGAAGAAGCAAAAGAAGGGATCTTAGGGAACTTAATTATATTGGGCTGACCAAAAAGTCTGTTTAGTTTTTTCCCACAAAATAAATGGTGTTTATTTTGAACACTTATTTTGAAAATGAAAGGACACATTTTTCATTTTCACAAATATCTCTATTGATTTGGATATTTTGAGTATGTTGGCTATCTCCCACTGTTGACTTCTAGTGGATAGAAGCCAGGGGTGCTGCTAAGCCAATGCATAAGACAGCCCCACAGCAAAGAATTATTTGGCCAAAATGTTAATAGTACCAAGAAACTTCACAAACCACTTTTGACATGTTTGGTCAGTCACAGCCCCTTCTCCCCCTTCTCCATACATTGCACAAGTCATTTTTTGCTTTTCAGTTGCATCTTTTTCTTGAAATAATAAAGCATAATATTCTGGAAATGTTGCTTGCTTTTTTCCACCTTCATTATTAAAATGGCTGTACAAAAATTCACCAGTTTTGATAAGTTTTTTTTAAAATACACACTGACATGATAGCTGTCACAATACAATCTAACAAAATTGTTTCAAATGAAGGTAAAGACAACTAAAGTTGCGCAACTACAGCATTGTACAGAAAAGCCGAACAAACTTTTTGGCCAACCCAATATTTACAGATTTTATTTATAAAATAGAAAGCAAATTTATTGCTTTATTTTGCAATTTACTCCTTTGCTAATTTGAAGGTAAATGCCCTTTTAATTTTCTCTTAGTTTATAGCGATTATATTGCCTATTAAGAAAACTGACATTATTATTTTTAACTGTAGTAAATCTAGAGTTGGAATTAAGCTGCTTTCTTTACAGGCTAAATCAAATTGTAGGAAATGCTGGTATAAAAAATTACTATACAGAAAAAGCATTTTCAACCTCTACTAGTGGATTTAATTTTATTAATATGCAGCCTGATGATTTCAAGGCTTGACTGTTACTTGTGTTACTTGAGAATAATGAATCATTCAGACAAGATGTAGAAAAACTGATTTTAAGAGACCCTTCTACAATTTGATGGTTTAGGGTAGTGAAGGAGAGACCTTAGCTTAGCCCTAGCCTTTTTTAAAATAGTCTAGAATATTAAGTTTGAAAATTTGGGCAACGATCAGAGGTGGTAGGTTAGCATCCAGAGTTTAGCTGCTGACACCTTTTTGATTAGTTCAGTCCAGTGTCCGAAAGCTCCAAATCTAAAATGGCATTCAGGGTTTGAAGCAGTCGTGCCTTAGCTTAATGCTTGTCTGGTTTGTGCCTAAGTTTCTGGCTAGACTTCTATTAGAAATGTAAAAGTAAATGTGAACCAAATTTTTAAAAGTAACAAATTGAAAACATTTCTACAACTAGAACTAAAAAAAAGATTTGTGTTTTCTAATAGGAGAAAACATCTGGAGAAGTGCTGGCAAATAGAGGAACAGTTAGGACCTTTCAAAGTCAACTGACGTGAAAGTGGTCAGGAGTTGAGGGAACACAGATGTCAGATTTGTTTGACTTGAGTCAGACAGAATGAACAACATGATGGAGTGATTACCTGTGGTGTCCAGTCTGGGGTCACTAGACCTTTAGGTGTTCTGGAAGGTTGTAATGGAGGTCTCAAGAAGTCTACAGAAAGCATACCTTTGCACATAACAATGTATGGGCTGACTAGACTCAAGTTCTTTGATTTTGCCTGGATTTATACCCATTCATTTTATGGACAATAGTTACTTATATGTTGCTGAAAAGTTCTGATATGTATCTTTGATAAATAAAAAATGGGAAAACACTGACACCACTTTTTAATAAATGCTTTTTGTTAATCAAAAAATTTAAAACTTGTATCCTCTTTAAAATATTAGAAAGAGCCCATGGTGTAAACTGAATAATATTTTTGAGACTTGGAGACCTTTAGAACTACCTGAAAACAAATTAGAAATGGAATGGTGAGCCTATCTTAGTGAATTAATTTATCAATAGATTTCTGTATATTGGTCATAATACATTATAGGTGACAAGACTACTTTGTGTATCTCCTTTAAATTCAGTAAGATTGTTATGTTCTGGTGAAAATTTGTTAAATGAGACATTTTATTATCTGTGCTTTCATTGTGTGTTTCTGATTGGTAATAACTATATCTCAGAAATAAGGATGTGGTCATTCTGAAGGTTACAAGCACAATTACAATTTATAGAAAATATTTGGAGGGCCTCTTAAGTCTAAATCATGAAAAGGGATACTACTGTTTTTAAGTACCATCATTAAACAGTAATATGTTACTGCTCTTCCTTTCCACGTTACTTTATTTCTTATTTGTGTGGCTTATGTTGTACCTTCCAGCTGAAATAGCTCTTTCCTTTTCCTCTGCCCAGTTTCTACTCATCCTGAAAGCCCAGCTCATTTGTCAGGTTCATTAAGGCTTCTGTAATCATTTTAGTTCAGTTAATTATGCTCTTAACATTTAAAACACTTGCCAAATGTAACACTCTTTTGGTTTGCATTTTTGCTGTTGATGGAATGTTTCTATCACAGAATCTCTGTTCTCAGAGCACTTAGGATAGTGCTGAGCCCTTATCAAAATCATTTGGTTGATTTAACTCAGTAGAAGAGACTAATTTAAAGTAATAAATTTGATCAGTGCCAACAAGAGTGGGCCCAAAGATTTTATGCAATGTCTCTTTGGTCTGATTACCTGTGAATTTCTCTTCGCCTTCAACATTTGGCAGCTATTGAGAAGAACAAGAATGTGAAGGTAGCGTGTATACAACTGAATTTGTAACAAAACTGTTGCTTAAATAGTATTTACATTTCTGGGATTCCTTATGTAACAAATATGGTAACTGGCAAAATGCAATTCTCACAACCAACACCATCAAGTAACTACCAACTTAGGAAACTTGAGTTGCCTGGGCATCTAACAACTAGCAATTTATCCTTGGTTGGATTCCTAGCCAAGAGCCAAATCACATGTTTACTGGATGAGCAGGTGGGAAGCAGAGGGATCAGAGGAAGAAAAGCAGGGACATCTCATGAGGACAAGTGGAGTGGCAAATCAGGCAATCTTATTTTATTCCTTAGTAGTAAGCACACTGCATTTTTATGCCATTTTAAAAACATTAAATATGTGCTGTGTACATACACATGGTAGCAAATTTAGAGCAAGGGGGATTTTGTAGGAATTGTAATATTCTTAATACTTTTGCTAATAGATTGATTTGTTTATCTCTTAAAATTATTGTAGCCCTGGCTGGAGTAGCTCAGTGAATTGAGCATGGGCCTGCAAACCAAAGCATTGCTGGTTTGTTTGATTCCCAGTCAGGGCACATGCCTGGGTTTCAGCCCAGTAGGGGGCACTTGAGAGGCAACCACACATTGATGATTCTTTCCCTTACCCTCCTCTAAAAATAAATAAAATCTTTAAAAGAAAAGATTTACAAAATTATTGTAGAAATTTTCCAAATAGGAAAAATTTATATAGTATTTCTGAATTGGAGCAAATTAAATAATACAAGTTGAAAGACACATTTCCTTCTGATAACCAATAATAAACATTTTCAGTTCCCTATAAATATCATGAGCAGTTATATATTACTGGGAGATTTTTTATTTTATTTTTTTAATTTTAATTGTTCAAGTACAGTTTTCTGCCTTTTACTCCCATCCCAGCCCACCCCCCAGCCCTCCCCACCTCCCTTCCATCTCCACCCGCCCCTTGTTTTTGTCTATGTGTCCTTTATACTTGTTCCTGCAAACCCTTCCCCCCTTTCCCTGAAATTCCCTCCCCTCCCCCTCTAGTCACTGTCAGCCTGTTCTCAATTTCAGTGTCTTTGGTTTTATTTTGCTTGCTTGTTTGTTTTGTTGATTAGGTTCCTGTAAAAGGTGAGATCATATGGTATTTGCAGGAAAATAGTTTTTAGGTTATTAAATAGAGTTATTCAAGCTGAAAAGTAGTTTGATGACTAGAAATACTTTGTAAATGTAAGGAGAAAGATGTCTTCACTTTCATAAAGTTCTTTTCTGGCCCCAAGTTACTTATAAAATTAATATAACAGGGGTTGGCAAACTCCCTTAAAGAGCCAGAGAGTAAATATTTAAGTTTGTAGGCCCTAAGATCTCTGTGGGCTACTTAGCCAGCCCACCATAATTTGCCTACTCCTCTAAAGGGTAATTTAAATATGCCTTCCAAAATATTGTAGTATTACCATTTTCTTCTTTAAAATGTGGATTGAATCAGATGTGTCAATGGCACTTTAAAACTAGTAAGATCAAAGTGGTAACTGGATGGTGTCATGTGCAGACTTTGTGGTCACACTGCCTGTGTTCAGATCCTGCCTTTTCTGCTTTCTGAGCTGTGTGACCTTGGACAGGTTCTCTAGCTTCTCTGAGTTACTGTTCGCTCTTTGTTAAAAGGGGAAACCCTACCTGATAGGGTCGTTGTGAGAATTATGGGAAGCCTTTTAGCAGAAGGTCGGGCACATAATAAAACTAAATAAATATCGGCCCTTAGGGTGATGATGATGATGGTGATCACTGTGATCGCTGTTGCCTTACACCTTCAGTGCATGAGTTAGCGTCCTATTTGTTTCCTCCTCTTTTCTTAATCTCCGTGGAGTCTGCTCTCAGGATTGTGAAAAATGGGAAAATGGATTATAGGGTTGATGTGTAGCTTATCTACAAAATAGGCATTTTTTAGGAAACCAGTCTGGTTTTATGCTGGAAACTTTGTGCGCAGTAGTAGGTAAAAGCAGGTTGTAGTTTGAGTTGCTCAAACAACAGACGTGTCAAGCCCTGCTCCAGGTGTGGGCTCTAACACATGCAGTGTGTCAGGCATCACCCTGGGTGCTAGGTATAAAAACAAACAGGCTAAGGGTTCTTTCTGCTTTGCTTTACATTTTTAAAATGTGTGCAAAATGTACTATTTTAAATGTATTCACATATGTATGACTTAAAATTTCCAGATTATTTAAATTTTTTTCTATCAAACACATTTTTGGTTTTTGCAGCATTTTCAGTTGATACTTTGGTTTCTGGAGTTACCACTGATTCTCTTGATATGACGTTGTAATTTTTTTATTTTTAGAGAGAAGGGAAGGGAGGTAGAAAGGGAAAGAAACACCAATTGGTTGCCTCTTGTACACACTCCAACTGGGGACTGAACCCATAACCCAGGCATGTGCCCTGACCAGAAGCTTAATGGGCGACAACCAACTTAGCCACACCAATTGGGGCCAACGTTGTAATTTTTTTAAAAAACTGAGGACACTGTATGTAAAATATGAGACTGAGAGCTGCAGTGTCAAGTTGACAGTAGCTAGAGGGTTAGAGAGTATATCTATCATCTGTAGCTATTTACAGTAATTTTATTGTTATTTATAACAATTATATTTGATATGTATATATATCTTTAAAAAATATGTGCCATTTCTTGAGAGAAAAATATTTGAGTTTGGGAAAATAGTTATTGGAAAAAAATGTGTTTTGTCCACTTGAGGAGTGTGCCTTGCTCAGTGGATACACATATTTCTTCCCCTTCCTTATTCCACATGACCTTAACTTAGAAGATGCACAGCCTACTGCTTGGCATTTAGGGTGAGATTTGGTGCCTAAAATTGGATAAGGGGAACATCCTTTAGTCATGTAACATAGTGTAAATAGCTTTTTCTATTTTTCTGTGTCTAATTCTTATTTTCTTCCTACTTTTTTCAGGAGGTAACAGTAAATTTCGGCTATATTCACATAACAGTGCTTCCTTCAGTAACAGACTTGGAAGGAAAGTGAAGTATCACTAGAAAAGGGGTGTTCTCTTGTAATCTAATAGATATTAGAGTATTACCATACCATTTGTGTGTATGTGTAAGCAATAAATTAGGAGGGGTTTTTAAGCTATAAATAAAAAAGAACCATGAGCTGATAGACCAGCACAGTTAAGAAATATGGACTGTTTTATCACTGCTCTGGCGTTGTATAAATTAGAATACTGGTTGGTATGTTAGTGGACTGCTGTGTAAGCCAACGTGGGAATTCCTTCTTTAAAAGGGAATCGTTTTGTGAATCTAAAATACGTGGATGATTAGAAGTAACTACGATAAGTGACTTAATGAATAAAAATAAGTTGGATCTTTCTGCTTGATGAACATCGATACAGAAAATGAAAAACATGACACAAAATCATGGGAATGATGAGGGTAGTGAGTCAGCATTGTCTTTCTTCAATAGACTTCAATGACCATAAAAGTATTTACTTAAAAGATACATCTTCATAGATAAGATTTTTATAAATATATTTTACGTTCAATTTGAAAACATGTTGAAATTTCAGTTATGTCACTTGCCACTTTGATGTTCTCTTACTTGTCATGCAGAAATATCAACTAGTTTCATCCTTTGATTTATAGTAAAGTCAGCAGGTGTCGTTATTATGGGCAATGATTGTAGCTTCATGTATGAAAACTAAGAATCAAACAATAAAAATCCCCCAAATTATATGCTAATACTGTCTCTTAATTTAAAATGCCTTTTTGTTTGTATTTACTTCTTTTCTGAAAAACTTTTTTATTTCTATAAGTCTTTGGGTTATAATGAAGTAAACTGAGTTATAAAGCCTCTGGGTAAAACTACTAATTAAAATTTGAATGTATTTTATCTTAAGAGACTTTCTAATTGTATTACACAAAATAAAATATTTTTGATAATTGTTATAAAAAGCTCTGAAGCTATCTGAAACTCCTAATTTAAATATTGAATTATTTTAATTAATATTAATTTAACTTTTTATTTTTATAATCTGGTGAATATCAAGTCCATTGTTCTCCCAGAACACTATTCTTATGCAGATTAGTGACCTAATTCATTAGAACTTAATCTTTTTAGGGTTTCTAATTGAGAAAATATTAGGCTTATGACATTGTCAATTCTTAGTTGTCTTTTCTCCCACATTTCTCGACATCGCTTGTCTAATAGCACAGTAAATAAAAATGCCGTACAGAAAGTGACATGTACTTTAGTGTTATGGCACATGTGAATACATTGTGGTAAAACTGAACCAGGTTAACATTTCATGATTATTAAATGGAATAAATTTTAAACATTGAAATGGTGATTATTTTGTACATAGGTCCAAATTGGTATATTTTTCATTTTTAATTTTTATAGTAATTATTAATTGTGTAGTGTTATGGTGCTTTTGCTTTAGTAATTAATATATTCTGTGTTGTCAGAGGCTATTTTTATTTAATGTCAAAACAGCTATTAAAAAGTGAAAATTTAGTCAAACTACTTATTTGGTACTGTGTATAGTCAAAACTGCCTAAAACATTATTTTTTAATTTGCAAAAAGAAAAAAGCTCTAAATTTTAGTCAAGTAAGCTTGTGTGTATAGGCATATAGAATATATGGATTAATGTAAAACCTTGATTAACTCAATGCTCAGAAACTCAATAGTTTTGAAGGACTATACCTTTTAATTGAAGACATCAGATATCAAGAAAAAAGATTTACTGAAAATAATAATTCAATAAGTAAATAAACCATTATGTATTCTCTATTCAGTTCTATGAGAATTATGGTTGAGAATTAAAAGATTTAGGCCTATAAGGTCAACAGTGTTCAAGAACTGTTTCTTTTTTTCCTCCCTATATGTATCAAGTCTGGATCATACACTAGCTTATGTTGGCCCTTCAGAAATAAGGGTTGACATATTTGTTTCCTGTTACTAGGAAATTTACTTATTACAGCACTATCTTCCTAAAGATTCCAGTTAGTCTAGGTTTTATTGTAGGTTGATAATATATATCTGGTTCATTTTATTTAGCAAACAGTCACTTACTACATTTTCCTTTTCACTTTTTAAACAATGCTGTTTTATATTTCTGAGACATCTAATTTTACTGAGGGGGAAAAATGGAAATGTGGTTACAGAGTCCAATTATACAGTGCCTCTAAAGGTACATAAATATTTCCATTTTTTGTTATATGCTGTCCATTCCTCCCTAACTTACATCTGTTCCTTTCTTGTGCTCTTTGGTTTAACATTGTTCTCCTCCCCAATTTTCCTCTTCTCCTCATTGTAAACTCATGGCAGGGTCTGCTTGGTGAGCTCATTCTCTTACAACAGCAAATTCAAGAACATGAAGAAGAAGCACGCAGAGCTGCTGGCCAATATAGCACGAGCTATGCCCAACAGAAGCGCAAGGTGATGGATGGTTTAAGGGGGCTACTGATGTGTTCGCATTAATCAGCCATTTCTACCAAGATCATGTCGCCTTAATCCATTCAGAGACTCCAATTACGAGAAGTTACTTTTGACAAAGTAAAAATATGAAAGATACATAATACAAATAGGTAACTTTCCTGGAGTGGGTAACCCATACCCAAAATGTATACTCTCCAAAAATTAGATTAACTGTGAGGGTCCATGGCTCTGTATTTAGGGAAGAATTATGAATTGCGATTTACTTGGTCCAGCTGTTTAGTCATCCCAAGTTCATAGCCACCTTGTCTGTTTACTTGTTTTACTATGGTGACCATGTTAAATTTAAAGAATGAAATGTATTTCTTGTAGGTAAAATGGATCAGCAGAGAACAATTTTTTTTATAGAAGAATACTATTTTGATTTGACTGTTGGGCATATTCTTATATAGACTGATAAACTCATTGCATTAAGTTTGTCCGCATTCATCAATAAAGTCAGCGCAAATAAATTTTACCTTGGATCCCTGAAAAAAAAAAAAAACATTAGAAATCTGATCTAATTCTGGTCACTAAAAAACAGGTTCTAATAAAAGTTAGCATAATCTATACAAATAATTGGTTTTAGGTACAATCAA
This sequence comes from Anoura caudifer, assembly GCA_004027475.1. Taxonomy (NCBI): domain Eukaryota; kingdom Metazoa; phylum Chordata; class Mammalia; order Chiroptera; family Phyllostomidae; genus Anoura; species Anoura caudifer. The sequence goes on along the minus strand of PVKU01004644.1, from coordinate 37,279 downwards.
GAAGTCCTTAAAAATGTGCTTTTGGCTGTTAGATGACCCCACAGCATAGATCCCCAAGGTCAATGTTCTAAAGGGACGTCCGAGTCAAAATGAAATGAATCTAATGATGTTAAAGTTACACTCTGAAGAAGTCAGCTAGTTACCACTTACTATGCCAGAAAAGTTTTAAAGTTATAGACAAACCTTACTCAGGAAAAAATATTCAGCCAAACATATACTTAGCTTCCTGTAGGTTCTGATGTTGGAATCAACCAACGTTATAGATAATGATTTAGTGCAGCACTTCCCCTGGCTAACCTTACCTCGCTTGGTGGTGGTTAATACTTGAGAACACTTACCACAGTTTCCTTTATTTCTTCAGTGTTGCTTCCTGGTTTTTCTCAATTCCATGGCTGTGGAATCAACTGCTGTATACTGCTTAACTTTCAGTGAATGAATAACATAGGTGGATATAGAAAATAAATTATTTTCTTACTTGGTTAAATTAAAGCATGTGTGTTACCAAGGAAAGACTTATTTCAAATGGTCCTTTAGCATTCTGTTTTGTAGGATGTTGAGAGTACCATTTAAATAGTCTAACAAATCGGATGCTTAGGCTGAGCCATCCTTATTAGCTTTGTTACAGAAAGAAGGGGAAGAAGCTGTTATGTTGTTACATTATTTAGAAATGGAAATACAGTTTTAGTTCCTAAGTGTTCATAATGGTCAAATCATTTAAACTGAGTCCCATAGATCGGCCATTTTAAGATTTTAAGATACGGTTTAAGATTTTATGAATCTGATGATTTAGGGGATGTTAGTAAAGAATTCTGTTTATTTTCTACATTTCCAAAGGTTAATGCTCATTTGAGGCCTACTTTTCTTTTCTCAGGCATGGAGATATCCTCTCTCTAATGTTAATGGATAATCCACATAACTCTTACATGCCTCGCTTTCCTTGTTTGTACAATGGTCATTGACCTGTTGGTACCTCCACCTGCTTTATTACGGCACGCAGTGGAGCACCAAACCCAGCCTGTTCTGCCCCCTGGGAGGTTACCTTGAGAGTGAGTGGGGCTTGAAAAACATTTATGCTCTGCTATAGTGACATCATTCCCCTTACTGCCCTGAAAGATAGTTTTCTTTATGTGTCTGCCCCTCTTTTCCCCCAGTAGTTACTACACAGATGAATTTTCTGTCCTTCACTCTCATAAGATCAAAATCCTAATTCATAAGATTTTTATCATTCCAGGCATTTGTTTCCTTGAGGTACAAAACCACAGCTTTTTTGTTGCTTTTTAGTCATTCTTTCTCCCTTACCTTCTTGAAAATATAAGTAGGTCTTCATTTTTTATATCTTACTAGTTGTAATAGCTAATAATTTTTCCCTGCATCTTCTGAGCAAAGGAGCTCATGCAGTGACAGTAGGTTAAAACTGCCATTGCTACTTTTGCCTCTTGTTAATATGCGCACATGCATAGAAATGGTTATGAGTCTTTTATATGTGGATTTTGGTATTGCAGAATGACCAGAATGGCTTAGTAGGAAGAGATACTTAAAATCTTAAAATCAGGCTTGATTGTGAGGCGCTAGCAAAGGTTTTTGTGTTCCAGCTTTAGCTTGGTTTTCTGTGGAGGGTTCCGCTCTTTCTCCATAAGTTTCACAGCCCTGGAATTGTAGAAAAGTCCTGGTTTCAAGATCATCGACACCCATTTCTGTCAGGGTGAGTTTAAAATTAATTTAGTAATGCAAACTGAATATATTAAACAATAGGACAAGAACTTATTCTTGTCATAAATGGTTGAATTTTATCAGCACAGTACATCAAAATAAAATATACCCAGATTGTTAGTTAAGACCTTAACTAAGTCACAGATTAAAAAGAGCATGTGCTAGTCTGTTAAGAAAATATGTAAAAGTATCTTCCCATTAATCTTTAATACTTATTTTGTAAACCTGAAGGTTTTTACCTTGTTTCCTAGAAAATGTTAGGTGTAATTCTTGACTCATTATCACTTGTAATGTAACATTAGTTTTGATGCTCCATTAAGCTAAGTGAATAGAAGGTAAAACTGCATGAGTTATTCTTAACAATCATGCCAGAAGAGCAAATGATAAATCTGAATACTAAAATAGGAATTCCTAAAATAGGAATTTATAAAAATCTTAACGGTCGTGATACTAAGTACTGTTAGCATAAGATTGTGCTTGTAATAGTCTAATAACCTTATATCATTTTAACTTTTTGTATACCCTTCTTATTTTACCAAATTACTCAGTTAACCTTCTAAGTAACCCTTGGCTTATAGTAAACAGTCTAGTGACTTTTTTGTGTAATTGTATGAGTTTCTTAATTATTGCCCCACTGTGTAGAATAATGGTGAACTTTCTATTGTAATTTAGAATATATTGCATGAAATCATTAAATATTCGCATTCAAACTAAAACAGTTTGTGCTAATGCTGTTTATACATTTCATACTAATTTAGCTACTGTTGGATGAATATTTAATGGAACAGAGTCAACCAAAGTACCTTTTAAATTGAATTGGGAATTCAATCTGCATAACAGAAATTTTATGATCTCATTGTTACAGTGATGGCATGCCATATGATCAAAATGTGGAATTACTTATTTCTTCATTGGCCTTCAATATTTTGTTCTTTGGTTTGTGGGCTCCTTTCCAACTTTCTTGGTTCTTGACATTTTAAGAGGCTATTAATAATAATTCCTGTCCAATCTATGTAAACACACAGTAAAATGAAAAAAGCTTCTCTCCCCAAGTCTCTGCTTGCTATACAGGAATGAGAAAACAACAGTAAAGTTTGTTTTATATTATCTTTTATCTAATTACTGAATCATATTTGCAGATTTTTTGGCACAGGCTTTTAAGGAAAAAAATAATATATACCTATTTTTGCCAGCAAGCTTTGTAATTTTTACTTAAAAGAAGTGTTTGGGGAAATATTTGAGAAAGTATTTGGAAATAAGAATTAAAATCTTGAAACAACTGCATTGCATGGATGAGAATTATTAATGCCTTCTTAAATAAGCAAATTATTTAAATTTTTTTCATATACACTTACTACAATATGTCTTGATTGCTTAAATAGCCAGTGAGTGACAAGGATTTACATGAATTTTAACATGGTTTTTATGTCCTATGAAATAAATTCATGTTTACAAATTTTGATTGTCAGAAAGTAGACAATTATTTTGAAAGACCGAGGATGACATCTTCTGCACCTCACCAAGGAGTCAAAGTGCAGTTATGTGGATTTGTCATAAGTGACACCATTTTGATTAAAATTGATTATGCGTTTTATATTTAGAATTGTATTATGACTACTTTAAAGCCTATTATACAATAAAGTTCTTTGTGGTTTTTGGATATTTCATCTTAGAACTACTAGTATTAATAATTTGAAGTAGTTGCCACAATACCTGTGGATTTTTGGCCTACTTTTGTTTTAGGTACAAATTAATTTTAGTTGCCTAACTTGACTTTGTTGCAACTGATGCATTTGCTATGTGTTAGCAGACCGTGCAGTAGAACTGGACTTAAAAACAATCATCTGGCTCCACTTAGAGCTCTGAAAATGCAAGTTCTTTGCATTTATGAAATACTTCCCTACTTACAAAATGGAAATAGATAATATTTCCTTAAAATGTACACTATGATCAATGGACTTCTTCAGTACCTGTAAATAACATGTATCTGACCTCGCAAAACGTTTCTGTAGGGCTGTCAATGCTTTATTTCTCCATGCCTCCAACTGCCTGCGCCTGGGCACAAAGCAGGCTGTGAAGAATTAGCAAGCCCTTTGTAAGAAAAGGCTAGAATGCCAACAGGAAAATGTTGCTTTTTAAGGTTTTTACTTAATGTAAAATTTTGATGAGCTATTTTTATTGGTGAATACAGTTGTTTTTTACTTTCTTAAATATCATTTGATTTAAAATTTGCTTTGATTAAATATGCATGCAAAGTCAGCTTTTACTCAAAAATACTTTTTCAAAATTTTAACTTACTGTACACTATATCAAACTAATTCTACTTAAAGTTAATTTATTTTAAATATTTAGGTGTCAGACAAAGAGAAGATTGACCAACTTCAAGAAGAACTTCTGCATACCCAGGTAATTCTGATGAATGAAAAGAACCAGGGATGTTTTTTATAAGTTGATGTGGAAATCTATTTTTTTTAACAAAGCAAAATTTGAAATGGTTTCATGATAGAACGTTATTCTCAATGAATGCAAAAAATGCAAAAGCTAGTTGAGAAATAAGGAACAACGAAAGACCTTATAAATGTGGTTGAGTCATTTATGTGTGAAAACCTACTTTTGAGTGAATCTTGTGCTTCTGATTTTTAAGAAAAACTATGGAAAAATGAAAGAAAGTGGCTTGTCCTTATGTAAACCTATGCTTGCATTTTTACATTTATAGGCTAATTAATTTAGGTAACAGCTATTAATTAAATCAAGTCACAATTGCATTTACACTGTTCTAGTGAGCTCTCAGGAACTTTTTTCTTTGCTTCTCTAAAGCCCAAAACCAATCAGATATGTTTTCTAAGGGTATTTCTGGTACTACTTTGAAAGCTATTTTCATAATTGATTATAAAATTATTATTATTTTCAAGATCTGTTGTTCTGTGCAATGTACCGAATAGGTAACATTTTAGTACAAAATTGCCTCGTCACCCACTTCATTGTTAGTTATTCTACATAGATAACAATAATTTGCAATATTTAAATATTTTTAAGTTAAAAAGATTGATTATTTGGGGTCTCTCTTTGTAGGGGAAAATACAGCATTGGGTAATCGAGCTGAAATTAATTAGTATATTTGGAGTTGCAGATTTCCTTAATAACTATGAATTGATTCTCACATGTTAGAATTGCCTGTGCTCTGGGCATAACCGTGTATGTATTTTTAAGCCTTCCTAGCCAAACGGTTTCAATCTGCAGCCAGAGGCTGAGAATCATTGATCACAGTGTGGTCTCTAGAGCAGTAGCATCTAACAAGTAGCACTTGTTAGAAATGCAGATATTGGCCCCATTCCAGACACAATGAATCAGAAACTCTGAAAGTGGAATCCAGCGATCTTTGTTTTTAAAAGCCCCCAAGTGATTCTGATAATATTTTTCCATTTGAGAGTTACTGGTCTAGAGCTTTAGAGGACGGCCCAGTAGCACATCTCTGTAAAATAGCTAGAGTGGCACCTGTACCAAAGAATGGTTTCATCCCCAGAAATATCATAGATCCAATATTGATTCCATATTTACAAAGAAATGAGCCAGAGGAAATCCTACCTACCACCCTTAGAACATTCACTGATATTAACCCTTGGACTTGTGTGCAGTGATAGTTGATAGCCGCTGAGCATTGACACAAACACTGTACGGAGAATTTATGATATAATTAAACCTGGGGTTATCTATATCAGTGGTATCCAATAGAAATACAATGCAAGCCACATGTATAAGTTAAAATTTTCACATTCCTATGCGAATAGGAATGCATAAAATTGACTTTAATAATGATATATTTTATTTAAGACAGTAAATCCCTAACAGTATCATTTAAACATGTAATTAGAATTAAAAATATTAGGTGCTTTATTTATTTAATTATTTACTTACTGAATCGTAGAAATCTGGTATTTTACACTTAACAGCACATCACAACTTAAACTGGCCACATTTTATGTGCTTAATAGCTGCGTGTGACCAGTGGCTACCATACTAGACAGCAAAGATCTAATTCTTAAATGCTGCCAGAATTTTCTTATATGTAAGATCTGCCCGGAAAGTATCCAGCCATGTACCATGAAAAAAGCCATTTACTGAAGAAGATACAAGAAACATTGTTCATAGTACAATGATGCCTCAGTCTCCTCCAAAGTAGGCACCTTGGGACCTCACTCAGTTCTCCCAGTCACCATCAGCTGCCCCATTGTATTTTCTGGAATCTCATTGACAGTCTGAAATCTCTTCCCTTTCAGAGAAGATTTTACTTTTGGGAAAAGCTAGAAGTCACAAGGCACCAATTCTGGGTTGTAGGATTGCTGGGTAATTTGATGTTTTGCAAAAAAAAACTCTGCACAAGATGTGATGCATGAGCAGGCGTGTTGTGGTGATGAAACTGCTAATCACCAGTTGACCATAGCTGGGACCTTCCGAATCATCCGAATGGTTTCAGGGGAGGAACGTCCAAGCTTGGCCACACAGGACACATGCTCACTCAACAGTGTCTACCACCCCCACTGACTAGTACAGCAAAGTCATCATTGTTCATGCATGTGTATTCCAGTCTACTCTTCTTGGCTGCCAGGTTATATTGATGTCACACAAACCGTTCTCGTTTAAGTAACAGTGGTTGGGTGGGCTTTTTCTGGATAGACCTTGTACACCACTATTATTATATTACTACATATAAATGAATAAGTTCTGTAAAAAAAAAAGGTGTACAGTATAATCTAACCTATAGTTCTGTTTGTTTCATACTATATAGTTAAACTACATAATTTGTTTTTCTTTAATTTGTCTTAAATTGGACATTCTCTGAGGATAGAATTGTGATTTCCTGTTATTTACTATGTCCTTGGAAGATTACAACCTAAAAAATAATTCTAAGAAATATTTTCCATTGTAAAAGGCATATTTTAAGCTGAACATAAACATTCTGCTGGTTATGGGATGGAATAATTCTTAATAGTTTTCCAAACCTTGTTAATGCTTAGAGAAGAAATGATAATGTACAAACTGAGGACCAATTACAAAAGGATCGCATTTATTTAAGGATAGTGTGTAGCCAAGCACATGCTTCGACAAAATAACCTGCTTAAACATATTAATTCTTCTTAAAATGTTTTTATGTCAGCATTTTAAAAATTAATGTGTAATCTCTGGCCGCAGAAGTTCACCAAAACTTGGAAGAGTTTGAGCCCTTGACTCAGACCTCTGTTCAGAGCTCTGAGCCTTCGCTTCACACGAAGGCTTCAGGAAGTCAGCGCAGGGGAGACGGTTGCTGAAGGGCCTGGTGCGAGGTGCCTGCTCAGGCGCTGTCAGCTATTACTCCTTTATGTCATCTCAATTCAGACGTAAAGGAAGTTGGGGAGTAGGGAGAATTTGAGTTTTTGTCAACTGTCCCTATAATGAAGACTTAAAATTTTGATGGAATAGGAAATATCACTTCATGAGATATACGTAAGGACAGTCTTCTTTAAATGCTTCCATTTTTAGCATTTTTAAATTATGTAATTTCTTCATTGTAAATAGAACTTTCCATGTAAATTGTCCAATTATAATAGAAAATTATAATGAGTTTCAGTTTGTATAAGATAATATTCATAATTTATTTTATTCACTCAACACTTTCATAGGAGCTTTTTAAATGAAATTATTTTAAATAGGAGATACGACTTCAGGATTTTGGAAGCTTTTAATTTAGACTTAATTAATGTTATTTATTAACCCGTCGTTTTTCTGTGTAGTTATGGTATTATTTTGTTTCAGTTAAAGTACCAGAGAATCTTGGAACGGTTAGAAAAGGAGAACAAAGAATTGAGAAAATTAGTGTTGCAGAAAGATGACAAAGGCATCCATCATAGAAAGCTGAAGGTATGTTAAGTTCAGCTTAATTTGTTGTGGTTCTCAGAACTTTGCCACTTCACATCACGCGTTCACGAATACCAGTGCGTGAGGGACCATACAGTGTTCTGTCCTCCTTTTCTTTCTCTCCTGATATCCCTCAGGGGTAGGGAGGTTCTCTTCCTGTATTACGACAGTTTACAAATTGGAGTTTTCGACATTTGTTTTAAACTGTGCCCATTCAATCTACATACTTTTTGACAATCATTTCTCGTGAATCAGTTTATTTTCTGAAATGCCTAGTTTATCTTTAGGCCCATTTCATTTCTGTAGCTATAAAATCAGCATTCTGAGTGGTCGGACATTTATATGTGACTTACCATCATTGCCTAACCAGTTTTTCCAGAGTGAATGATTAGGCTACTTTCTTCAGTTTTAAGAAAGTTAACATTTTCTTCTGGAAAGTTCCTTAAGCATTTAAAGAATTTTTGCAAAAGCATATGCTGGTCCTGTTATCAGCATATTGGTAATTACCATTATCAGTAAATTAAATTTTGTTGTTGCCCACTAAACCAAGCTGTATGTGCTAAATTAAATTGGAGTAATTCTTTTAACTTCCATATACATAAACTGGATTTGTATGTAGCAAAACTGCGTAAATCATGGCACATACTTTTGGTAGCCTTGGTCCAAAGAAATGTAATTGTAGTTTAACCAACACATATTAGTAGTTCTGACTTTAAATCATGACTGCATAAAGCAAATAAATAGCATATCTTTATTTACAGATTACACATGGCAACTGAGAAAAGTTATGCCCAAGTGTTAATATATTTTGAGAGTTTATCTCATAAGCAGCATTTTCTGTCATAAAATTAAGTGGCAATGAAAATTTAAAGAATTTCTTGTTTATTTTTCAGTGGAGGGATAGCAGTTGCTTCCCATTTATTATTTCTAGGTGTTAAGAGATTAAATCAAATACCTATTTGAACCTTGTCATTTGCCAGTACCATGTTTGATCCTGTTTCTCCCACGGGGAGAAACAGTGCAGAATGCCTGCCCCTGGTGCTCGCACGGTTTAGCCTGCCCAGTTGTCGAGCACACTTGTTCATGCTTAATCATTCAAGAGTCCTTTCGGTGATTCTTTCTCCACCTCAATGCTCTTTTCAGCCTTTCTTCCCCGCGGCCCCCGCTTCCTCCCTGCCCCGTCTATCTATCTTGTCTCTGTGTATATGACACACACACCACATCTGGTAGAAGATGATTTCCTTTCAGTTGGTCACCTGACCCCTTATTTGGCTTTTATGGTATTAATGGTGTGCCTTTGTTGGGCATTTAATATTAACTTTTCAATATTAAATAGTAACTTCCCTCTTTCACTATTCAATTAGGAGGATAGGAGATCCTGAATTAATGTACTTTAATAATCAGTGAATCTCTAAATAAAATAAATTGGATAAGAAGAAATGGAATTTTATTCTATACTGTTTTACTATGAATGTATTTACACAGAAAAAACTACGATGATTATGCAAAACCATTTTGAATTTATCAACTTTTTTCTCTTGACATATCTATGGTATTTTTTAAATGTTTTCACTGTTTAATATTAATGTTTTTAATTTTATAGAAATCTTTGATTGACATGTATTCTGAAGTTCTTGATGTTCTATCTGATTATGATGCCAGTTATAATACACAAGATCATCTGCCAAGGGTAAGTGAAAAATTAATACATGGTGAATTATTATGCCCATTAGCAAAAAACACTTTAGGTTTTAAAAAAATTGTGTGTATATATGTGCATATGAGTGAGGATTCCCCAAAATACCCAGAATTTATGTATAAAAAAATGTATTTATTCTTACATGTTTAAACTTCAGTCACCATCAAAGTTACTCTCCATTTGAGGCAATACACCTATCAAGATGCTTTTTTCTCTGCTCAAAACAGTTTTGAACTTGTTGATTTTGATGCCTTTTAGTGCTTTTTTATTTCACCTTTTTGACATCAGCAAAACATTTACCTATGAGGACTTTTTTCATCCAGGAAAAAAAAAGTCACTCAGAGAAAGATCAGATAAATAGGGATGGCAGGGCATGGAGTCCATGCCATTTTTGGTCAAAAACTGCTGAAAACTCAGTGCGGTGTGGGCAGGAATGCTCATAAATCACCCATCATGAAATGGGCAAATGCAGTAAAAGAGTCTTCAAAAAAAAATTTCACTGAAGCTGAATTCAGCCTCTCACAACAACGCCAGCTGGTACACTGATACAGATGGGTTCCTAGAGTGCTCACCTAGTGGAGGAAGCCTGTACTATAAAGTGCCCATCCTCCAGAAGATAATTTCGGTTTTATTTGGGTCCCTCCCTCATATACATACACGTAGACTTAATCAGAGACACACATTTTTACCTATACATTATATATGTATTCTAGATGATATCTTAAGTATTAAATGTTGTTTGAGTATTTTGATACATTGAACTTAACATTTATATGTAATAAAGGAAGGCTATTAGATATTTGGCATTATATATTCATAATATCCATGATATTAAAGTAGCTGAGCAGTGGATTAAATTTGGCACATGAGTGAAATTTAACCTCATAGAATTGAAAATGTCTTCGTAAAGAGTAAACTAACTATGGGATAGATTTGTGGAACATGAATGATTTGGTTTTAGAAATAGTGGTTTAAATTAATACAGGTTGTTAATAAAAATTTGACTATAAATGGATCCAATTCATGTTTTCCTATTTATATTTTCAATGTTCATACATGTATCAGCTATCTTTTTTCATGGATGATACTGTCATTTAACTGTAGATACTTTAAAAGACTAAAAAAATTTCAGCAGCATCGCAAATGTATTTACTTATACGCTGGTATTGAATAACATGGGTAAATGTGACTTGTTTTGTGGTAAGGTTGTTGTGGTTGGAGATCAGAGTGCAGGAAAAACTAGCGTGTTGGAAATGATTGCTCAAGCACGAATATTCCCACGAGGATCTGGGGAGATGATGACACGTTCTCCGGTTAAGGTAAGAAAACGGGCCATCCGAATGATGTTCTTTAGGAAAGGAGATGCTTCAGTGAGCTTTGTTATCGTGTTGAAGAATTTTAGCTACAGAAAGAATTGACACATAGCATTTGGAATTGTTCCTATTGTAGAGATCAGTAGAAGGCACAGCCAGCAGCAGGCCAGTGTGATGGGAGCTGAGTGAGTGAGGAGAGTGATGGGAGAAGAGGACAGTGGCACAGGCTGTACTTAGGCCTTTGGAGTTTACTCTGAGTAAGAGAATGAGAATCTTGGAATTAGAGTAAGTAAATATAGATAATACCCTGGCTTTAATGTAAAAAAGGGTAGAGAAATGGGATAGTAGCGGTTGAAATATGTTGGGTCAGTGGAGTGTTTTTAAAGATATTTACATGCCATATATAATGCCATAGTTGGGGAAGAAATGATGCAAGAGAGAGGGAAACAAAGAGGGAGCAGAGTCACTGAGGTAAAAGAGGCTGGGACTCCGTGTACAAGTTGGCCACGTATAGACACAATAACAATTCATCCATGATTACAGGAAGGAAATCCATGGCTACAGAGTCTTTCATTCACAAGATATTTCTTAGGTGCTTAACATGTGCCAGCACTGTTGTAGGCAGTGTGCTGGTGAACAAAACAAAGACCTTCACCCTAACAGAGGATAAGTTCTAGCAGAGAGATAAATAAGAGACATAGTAAGTGACTAAGTTACATGGTACGTTAGAAGGTGGTAAGTGTGCAAAAAAAGAAAAAAGTGGAGCCAGGCAGTGGGAATGATGGTGCTAGGGTGTTGGTAGACTGCACTGAGAAGTGACAGTTGAACTAAGACTTGGAGAAAGTGAGGGAGGGACTTGTGTGGCCATCTAGTTGAAGAGTTTTCATACAGAGAGAAAGTTAGTGCAAAGCCTCTGACAAAGGTGGCGATTATGTTCCAGGCCAGTATGGTGAGAACAGTGAAGAGGAGTTTAGGTGATGAGATCAGAGGATTAACAGATGGGGCAGGGGGTGGCAAGGGAGCAGATTATTAGAGGCTTGTAAGTCATTGTGTGAACTTTGGTTTTTATTTTGAATAAAATGGGAGCCAATGGAGGGTTTTGAGCAGAGTCACATTACTTTTTAAAAGGGTCACTATGACTGCCATGTTGAAAATAGACATAGACCCTGACTAATGTGACTCACTTGGTTGGGGGACATCCCACAAAGTGAAAGGTCGCCGGTTCCTTTCCTGGTTGGGGCACATGCCTAGGTTGCAGGTTTGGTCCCCAGTCGGGGTGCATATGAGAGGCAATGAATTGATGTTTCTCTCTCACATTGATGATTCTCTCCTTCTGTTTCTCATTTGGGTGCCTTTTATTTGGTTTTCTTGTCTAATCGCTGTGGCTAAGGCTTCTAATACTATATTGAATAGAAGTGGTGAAAGTGGACATCCTTGTCTTGTTCCTGATCTTAGTGGAAAAAGTTTTAGTTTTTGCCCCTTGAGGATGATGTTGGCTGTAGGCCTCTCCTATATGGCCTTTATTATGTTGAGGAATGCACCCTCTATTCTCACTTTGCTGAGTGTTTTTATCATAAATGGGTGCTGTACCTTATCAAATGCTTTTTCTGCATCTATTGATATGATCATGTGATTTTTGCCTTTGCTTTTGTTTATGTGATGTATTACATTTACTGACTTGCGAATACTGAACAATCTTTGCATCCTTGGGATGAATCCCACTTGGTCATGGTGTATGATCTTTTTAATGTATTGTTAGATGTGGTTTGCCAATATTTTGTTGAGGATTTTAGCGTCTATGTTCATCAGGCATATTGGCCTGAAGTTTTCTTTCTTTTTGTGTCTTTATCTGGTTTTCGGATTAGGATGATGCTGGCTTCACAGAAAGAGTTTGGGAGTCTTCCATCATTTTGGACTTTTTGGAATGGTCTGTGAAGGATAGGGGTTAGCTCTTCCTTAAATGCTTTGTAGAATTCTCCTGTGAAACCATCTGGTCCCAGGCTTTTGTGTGTCGGGAGTTTTTTGATTACTGCTTCTATTTCATCTGCTGTTATTGGTCTGTTCAGGCTTTCTGCTTCTTCTTCATTGAGTTTTGGAAGATTATGTTTTTCTAGAAACTTGTCCATTTCACCTAGGTTTTCAAATTTCTTGGCATATAGTTCTTCATAGTAATTTCTTACAATCATTTGTATTTCTGTGGTGTCAGTTGTAATCTCTTTCATTTCTGATTGTGTCTTTTGGGGGTCTTCTCTCTTTTTTTCTTGATGAGCCTGCTTAAAGGCTTGTTGATTTTGTTTATCTTTTCAAAGAACAAGCTCCTGGATTCATTGAGCCTTAGAATTGTGGTTTTAGTCTCTATGTCATTTAATTGTGCTCTGATCTTGGTTATTTCCTTCCTTCTACTTGCTCTGGGCTGTCTTTGTTGTTGTTCCTCAAGTTCTTGTAGGGGTAGGGTTAGGTTGTTTGTTTGAAATGTTTCTATCTTTTTCGGGTAGGCCTGTATCACTATGAACTTCCCTCTGAGGACTGCCTTTGCTGTGTCTCATAAGTTTTGGGTTGTTGTGAGTTCATTTTCATTTGTTTCCAGAAACTTTTTGATTTCTTCCCTAATTTCATTCTTGACCCATTCATTGTTTAATAGCGTGCTGTCAATCTCCATGATTTTGAGTGTTTTGGGTTTTTCCCCTTGGGGTTGGTTTCTAGTTTCAATCCCTTGTGGTTGGAGAAAATGCGTGGTATGATTTCAATTTTCTTGAATTTGTTGAGGCTGGTTTTGTGTCCTGTCATGTGGTATCTTTGAAAATGTTCCATGTGCATTTGAAAAAAATGTGTATTTAGTTTCTTTGGGATAAATGGCTCTCTCTATATATATATATATCAGTTAAGTCCATTTCATCTAGCGTATTGCTCAATGCCACAATATCTTTGTTGATATTTTGTTTAGAAGATCTGTCCATTTTTGACAGTGGGGTGTTGAAATCCCCTACTATAATAGTGTTGCTGTAAATATCTTTCTTGAAATCCTCTCAGATTTTCTTTATATATTTAGGTGTTCCTATGTTGGGTGCATATATATTTACAATGTTTATGTCTTCTTGGTGGATTCTTCCCTTGAGTATTATGAAATGACCTTCTGGGTCTCTCTTTATGGCCCTTCTTTTGATGTCTATTTTGCCTGATATGAGTATTGCTACCCTGGCTTTTTTTTTCCTTTCCATTTGCTTGGAAAATTTGTTTCCAGCCCTTCACTTTGAGTCTGTGTAGGTCTTTTGTCCTGAGGTAGGTCTCTTGTAGGCAGCATATGTGTGGGTCATGCTTTCTTATCCACTCAGCTATTCTATGTCTTTTCTTTTGATTGGAGCATTTAATCCATTTACGTTTAAGGTTATTATTGATAGGTACTTATTCATTGCCATTTTCGTACCTGTGTTTCTCTCTCTCTCTCTCTCTCTTTCTCTCTCTCTCTCTCTCTCTCTCTCTCTCTCTCTCTCTTTTCCTTCCTTTCTTTAAAGCAGTCTCTTTAGCATCTCTTACAGAACTGGTTTGGTAGAGGTGTATTCTTTTATACTTCTTTAGTCTGGGAAGCTCCTTATTTGGCCTTCTATCTTGATTGAAAGCCTTGCTGGGTAAAGTAGTCTTGGTTGCAGGCCTTTGGTTCTCATTACGTGGAATATTTCTTGCCATTCTCTTCTGGCTTGGAGCGTTTCCATTGAGAAGTCAGCTGCTAACCTTATCGGGGCTCCCTTGTATGTTACTTCCTTTTTCTCCCTTGCTGCCTTTAAGATTCTCTCTTTGTCTTGGAATTTTGCCATTTTAATTATGATGTGTCTTGAAATGGGCCTCTTTGGGTTCCTTTGATTGGGACTATCAGTGTTTCCTGGATTTGTGTGACTTTTTCTCTCATCAAATTGGGGAAGTTTTCCATCATTACTTTTTCAAATAGGTTTTCTATCCCTTGCTCTTCTTGTCCTTCTGGCATCCCTATTATACGGATATTATTACATTTCATATTGTCTTTCATTTCTCTTATCCCTCCTCATTCTTTCTGAGCCTCTTTTCCTTTTCTTGCTCTTTCTGGGTGTTTTTTTCTACTTTGTCCTCCAACTTGCTGATCTGATCTTCTGCTTCATCGATTCTGCTTTTGATTCCTTCTACTGTGTTCTTCAGTTCAGAAATTGTATTCTTCATTTCCTCTTGGCCCTTGTTGATAGTTTCTGTTTCCTTTTTCATGTTGATATAATTTGCAGTGAGTTCATTGTAGCTTCCCTGTAGTTTCTGGTAGCTCATTGAGAGCTCTTGGAGCTTCCTGACAACCATTGCTTTGAACCCAATATCTGATAGTTGAGTTGCTTCTGTTTCATTTAGCATTCTTTCTGGGGCTTCCTCCTTTTTTTGCATTTGGGGATTGTTTCTTTGTCTTCCCATTGTTTGTGAGACTCTTCATGTCAGCCTCAGGTTCTTAAATTGTTCTGTTCTGGCTCCCTGGGTTTATGGTATGAACTTCTTTGGTAGAATACCTGTGAGATTCAGTGGTGCAGTTTTCTTCGGGTATCCTGGTGTTTACAGCTTCCACTGTCTCAGCTGTTGGGATGCCCCCTCTTTGAGTCCAACTCTGTTTTTTTCACACTTCCAGGTTGTTTTTGTCTCGTAGGTATTTAAAAAGAGAAAGGAAAAAAATGAAAAAAGGAAAAAAAGAGGAAGGAAGAAGAGGTAAAATTGGAAAGAAAGGAAGAAGGAATAAAACAAGAAAGAAGTAAATAGAAGCAAAAGGGATTGAGGGATAAAAAAAGATAAAAATAATTTTAAAATAAAAAATATATAATTAAAGCAAAAAACAAAACAACAAAAAACACGAAAACAAACAAACAAACAAAAAAAATCTCTTGCTGTTTTCAAACTGGCCAAACTGGTTTTTTTGGTCTTGCTGGCTGCAGTAGGCTGAGGGGCCACTGGTATTGCTTTTCTCCCTGTTCTGTACTCAGTAAGCTTTGGGCTACTCTCCTCAGTGCCAGCTGCATACTGTCCCCAGGGCTAGCCGGTGTCTCTCCATGCAGGGCCTTGGGCGTGGTTTCTGAGCCTCCTGCAGAGGGTGCACTTTAAACCCGAGTTTATGGGTGTGAGCTTGGATCTCCTGTGGATTGAGCACTCCCTGAGTTTATGGTTGTGAGCTCTGGGTCTCCTACGCGGCACACATGCCTACCCGAGTTTGCGGGTGTGAGCTTCTCAGATTTCCTATTGTGCACACTCACCCTAGGATGATGGGTGTGAACTTCAGGTCTTCCACAAAGCCCCCTCCTCCAGTCATAGGGCTGCCTCTGGTCTCAGGGCTGCCTCCCTTTCACAGGGCTGCTCTGGTCACTCAGCCGCCTCCAGTTGCAGGGACAGTCACTTCTTGATGTGTCCCCACCTACAACACTTGGCACAGTTAGCTCTCAGTAAACAGATGTTAAATAAATGAATTGTCCTTTACCTAAATTTACATGTGAAGTTAAATGTAAGATTTTCAATTGATGGTTTTGTGTTCAGTATACAACACTGAATGTGACACAAGAAGGGCAGCAGCATTTTAGGTCATGAAAATATAAAGTAGTCAGCAACCTTGTTGGGCAATCATGACACATGTGACAGATGTGTGGACAATACAGATAGAGAATACTGCAGTCTCTGTGCTGCCATATTGGCAGCCCCCAGGGAAGTTCCTGCTGTGTGTAGTGTGAAGGGGTGCCTGGATGTATACGACACAGCGGCCCTGTCTAGACTGTGTAAGTGCTGTGGGAATTAATGTAGATTGTAACTCATTATTACATTTCAATTTCTGTTAATTTCAGGTGACTCTGAGTGAAGGTCCTCACCATGTAGCCCTGTTCAAAGATAGTTCTAGAGAGTTTGATCTTACCAAAGAGGAAGATGTAAGTAGCATTCATGTGAGGTTTAATTTATATATGTAACTTTATTAGCCTGCATAAGCTTATACAAGACAACTTAATGGAATATTTGTTAACTGAAGATTTTCTTAGGACTTCGTTGTTTTTCTACTTATAGCTTGCAGCATTAAGACATGAGATAGAACTTCGAATGAGGAAAAATGTGAAAGAAGGCTGTACTGTTAGCCCTGAGGTAAGTGTTGCAATTCATTTCAACAATGTTTTATGGAAATCTAATGGTTGTGATTTGAAATAAATCATGGTTTGGCATTGACATTTAGATTGCTGCTCTTCCAAGATAGCAGATTTTTTTTTTTATATTCCAAACAATATATCACTTTGTGGGTAATTATCTAGCAGCAACACCTGGGAACATTTTAGGAACCCACATTCTAAGACTCCGCCCAGGACACATCAAATGATAAATTAAATTTGGGGCGCACCAGTGTGTTGTAGCAGCTCTCCAGGTGATTCTGATTAGCCCTGAAGTTGGAGAACTGTTGCTGTAGTTAAGTCTCCTAATTTTACACAAAGAAACATGGAAACCTAGAGAGATTTAGTGGCTTGCCCAAAATATAATTATGTTTAGGATCCAAAAAAAAATAACGTCTTTTTTCTGCACACCAGATCTGAATGGATGAGGTATAGAATTTTTTAGAATATATATCACCAAAGAATTCCTAACAAGCTTCCTCCAAATTAGTTTTTCTTTTTCTTTTTTTCCCATGAGTAGACCATATCTCTGAATGTAAAAGGCCCTGGACTACAGAGGATGGTGCTTGTTGACTTGCCAGGTGTGATTAGTGTAAGTATCGATAGAACTTGTATTTTATCTTATTCCTGCTGTGGAAAACATTTATAATGACACTTAAATCCTTTTCTTTAAGACTGTGACATCAGGCATGGCTCCTGACACAAAGGAAACTATTTTCAGTATCAGCAAAGCTTATATGCAGAATCCTAATGCCATCATCCTGTGTATTCAAGGTAAATCTTATCAAAAGAGTTCAATTGCACTGATAAGCTTCCTTTAGCAACCCAAGCTTTGCTATAAATATCCAGGCTATGTAAACATATAAGACAAACATGTTTCGCCTTCTCTTCATTTTACTAGTAAATAGAATTGGGATTGCGGGTATTTTGATGAATTTCACTGTAGGCACCATAGAAATTGTTATTGGCTAGTATATTTTTTCATAACAAAGATGTATTAAGAAAATCTTCCTTACTATAATGTAGACACAAAGATGTACCTTTTGGGAGTTTTTAAAATCCACTGTGCAATTATTAAGTGTTGTTTTTAATTTTTTCAGATGGATCTGTGGATGCTGAACGCAGCATTGTTACAGACTTGGTCAGTCAAATGGATCCTCATGGGAAAAGGACCATATTTGTTTTGACCAAAGTAGACCTGGCAGAGAAAAACGTGGCCAGTCCGAGCAGGGTGAGGCCAGCAGATTGTCTGTACAAGCTCCCACTGTGACGGGGGCTGTTTGTAAATTTTAAAAAATCCCTATGGAACACTTTATGTATTTTTCTTGGTTCTCTGTAAAAACAAAGCATTGGAAAGTTACAGTAAAGTACTTAGGTACAATTTTGAGGTGTAAATAAAATTCCATAATTATAGTTAATTTGCTTTACAAATACTTAAACTGTGTATGTTGCATACTTTAAATAATTTTGTATGCTGACATACAGTCATTAACCTTATTTGTGGTGCTTTTCTTTTTAAATTTTCTAATTGTTATTCATAAATTGGTGTAAAATGAGTGACAATACATCTGAGAATAGACTGAGACCGGGGAGAAAAAAAAAACTACTGACAGTACAGATTCCTTTTGGACTTTATGACTTTTTTAAAAAAATTTTTTATTTTTGGTAAATTAACATTTTTTCCTAACTGATCAGACTGTGTGGCAGATTTTTATGTTAGAGAAGGCATTAAGTTAGATGCCGGGTGTCAGCATTCTTATCTGTGCTCCAACACCAAAGGAGTGTGTGCTTGGGTGGATCTTGTTATTTTTCCGTAATTAGTGCACAATCCAGCCAGTGATTTTCAACTGGTGTGCCACTAGAATTTTTAAAACATGCAACACTTGACTATTTAGTCAGGGGCACTGACCTTTTTTAACTTACATTGTCAAATAAAAACTAACAGCCAATGCAACAATGGCCATTTGGTGTGAATGAATCAAAATTATACCTATTTTTTAGTGTGTTACAGAATTTTAGTAATTAGTTTATGTGTGCCGTGAGATGAAAAAGGTTGAAAATGTCTGGTCTAGGTAATCTCTAGGATCATTTTCATTGCTGCAATTCTGTGACTTTGACTTCTGTACATAGTGGTCAGTGTTCTTCCTCTCCGCCTCTTGTAGCAAGGAAAGAAGTTTATTTCGAGGTAGCATGTACAAGTGTT
Organism: Anoura caudifer; assembly: GCA_004027475.1. NCBI lineage: Eukaryota > Metazoa > Chordata > Mammalia > Chiroptera > Phyllostomidae > Anoura > Anoura caudifer. The sequence continues at coordinate 18,325 of PVKU01004644.1, read as the reverse complement.
ACTAAGGTTCAGGCCTTGATTTGGGTCATGCTTTCTATTTAATTGTAAAGGTATAAGGTGCTCTGGTTAAGAGTACAGAAACTGTAGCCAGATTGCTTGGTTTCAAATCCTAGCTCTACTCTTTGTTAGCTGTGTGACCTTGGATAAGTTACTTAACATCTTAGTGCTTTAGGCTCTCATTTGTTGGAAATGAAGATATTAATGGTATGAGCTCATAAGTTGTGAAGATTTAATGAGTTCAATATTTGTTTTAAAAATGCTTGAAATAATCCTTAGCACAAAGGTGTTACATACATGGTGGCTGTTGTCTGTTCTCATTATTATTATATCTTTATCCCTCATAGAACAACTTTAGATATAAGGGCCCATCCCTCATGCTACTGCTTAGAATTTGTCTTCTTTCCACCTGAGACTTTTTGAGACTGTCTCTCTCTATTGGGCTTCCAAGACAGATTACTCCTACACTGACTGATTGTCTAGAAGACCCACAGGACTAAAGCACATAGTCATTCTTAACACTGAAGATTTAATGAAAGAAGACAAAGCAAAGTCACAAAGGGAAAAGGCACAAGAGATGATGTCTAGAGGAAACCAGACTCATGTTTTCCCAGTAGAGTCACAGAGGACATGCCTAGTCCCTCCAGCAACAGGTTACTCATTAAAGACTAGGCACCTAAGGTTTTATTGGGGCCTGGTTTTGTGGGCGCCCTCAAGTACCAAAGTTCCAGACGCCCAAAGGAAAGCAGATGTTCAGCATAAACCACACTGCTTGCACAATGAGCTACTGTTATTTAAGGAAAGTTTTATATTATTGTAGGGAATTGTTTACTAGTTAAGTTCCCAGATACCAGCCTAGGACAAGCAGGCCTTTCTAAGGACAGCAGTCTCAGGCCTGCTGTGTTAGCTCTTAACTCTATGACCTTTGCTTTGCCTTACTTTATGGGTGAGGCCTGCTGCGGCAGTATTAGTCCTGATATGGACAGGGGGAGAAGTGAGGTAAAAGCAAATTTCTGTGCTTTTTGCCCATCTCTTCCATCCTTTTGTTTCTTTGCCCTCTTTTCCAGGATAGTGAGTCTGTATTTCTTTTAAAATGCAGTTGAAGCTTATATAGCAGTCCTCTTTTATACCAGAGTCAGTGTCAGCTTAGGGAGGTGACCTGTATTAGAGGAGGGATTCTTACATCAGTAAGTCTGCACCTGAATGGGCTCCTGGAGTAGGAACTCTGACATCGTGTGAATGATAGGTCTCTATGCGAATGTGCATTTTTCTGGGAACAAGGTCTGTAGTTTTTGTTACATTTAGAAAAATATTTTTCACCCTACAGGAGTTGAGAACCCATGGATTCAAATAGTTGTTTTTGTGTGTGTGGTTTTTTTTTTAGTTAAAAAAAAAAAAAGACAGTTCAGCCTGGTTAGACTTTAGATATTTGAGGAAGAATATGGGGAAATAATAGCAGCTACCATTTATTGAATCTTCTGCACTCCTGGCACTGTGTTAAGTGTCATTCTCACTTCTTAACAACAACTTTGAACAAGTTGTAGTGTATTTAATGCCAGGTAGCTAGTAAAGTGACCAAGTAGAAATTCAAACAAAGGCCTGACTCCAAAGCACTACACATTATTGCAGGTTTTAATTTTGGTGCTTGTGTTTTAATAATACATTTTTAATATACTCAAATGTATTTAATTTTTCTTCAAATAGCAATTGAAATGCATTTTAATATTTTTGTATAGATTTACATATTTAAATATACATATGTATATAGCATTATTAAATTTGCTTTCTAAATAGTATATAATGTTCTTTAAAATTAGGTAAACCTTCATCTCACATTTATTTTTCTCATTTTTAAAAATAGATTCAGCAGATAATTGAAGGAAAACTCTTCCCAATGAAAGCTCTGGGTTATTTTGCTGTTGTAACAGGAAAAGGTATGCAAAGATGGATTGCCATAATTGAAGTTTTTGTTGTTTTCAAGTAATGAACATTAATTTTTCTTAGAACTTCACCATCATCTTTCCCTAGGCAACAGCTCTGAAAGCATAGAAGCAATAAGAGAATATGAAGAAGAATTTTTTCAGAATTCAAAACTCCTAAAGTAGGTATTTTAACTTAAATTTTAAATACATTTAGCCTTTTCACTTGTAATATTAGGGAAGATTGAATTGAGACTGAGGATGTCAAAGGAATATCCCTAAATAGATATTGACAGAAATTAACAGAAAATAAATAAGATACTAACAAAAGCAAAACGACGAGCTAAAGGGTGACTGATTTATAGTAAAACTTTACATGTAGAGAGTCTCTTGAAGTGGAAAAGTGTGTTTGCTCTATATTGGTATAGTAAATCAAGGTAGTTCTTATAATCTCAAGTATTATCCAATGGGATAGGAGCTGGCAAGCATATAGAACTGCTGTCCAATGTAGTACAGCAATCACTATCCTTGCATGTTTATTTAAATCTAAATAAGTTAACATCAAATAAAATTAAAACTTCAGTTCTCAGTCACATTAGCGTCCATTTCAAGAGCTCAATAATCCCATCTGGCTAGTAGTACCTGCCCTGTTGTATAGTTCAGATATAGAACATTTTCTTCATCACAGAAAATTTTATTGGACAGTGTTGATATAAAATGTATATGTGGCTGTTCTCGGTAGCTTACCGTAATGAGCACATTCTCAAACTTAGTATAGCCCTTTTGCCATTTTACATATACTTTAACTCTTGTTACTTTTTACAGGGCAAGCATGCTAAAGGCACACCAAGTGACTACAAGAAATTTAAGCCTTGCTGTATCGGACTGCTTTTGGAAAATGGTACGAGAGTCAGTAGAACAACAGGCTGATAGTTTTAAAGGTAAGTTGGGTTTTTGAAATAAAGCAACACATTTAGATACTGCATTACCTGACAATTTTAGGCATCCATCAGGTTCTTTACTCCCTTTCTCTAACAGTTGTGTTTTAGTTCACTTACTATTAGATAGTATGTGGAGAGTAGAAAAAATACAATCTTCAGTTGTAGCACTACAAGAACAGGATTTTTCCTTTCAGAGGAAATATTGCTGGGAGCACGTGGAAGTTTAAACACATTATAAAGTTTACAGTAATATATGGGAGAAAATGCTCAGTTAACTACAGTGAAGACGGAGTTCCCCTTTAAGGAGGAAAGAGGAAATGTATTAGGAATCGGAGCAGCCTGTACTTCAGCTCGTTCCTGAGTCCTGTACTTTCCTGCTCCATGGCTTCCATAGTTTCATTTGGTGAGAGTGTACATTTCTTCTCTTTTCCCCTTTAGATGTCCTACCTATTTATTCCATGTAGTCCCTGAACAACTTTGTAAGTATTGTTATTGTTCCCATTTCACAGAAGAGAAAATTGAGGCAGAGAGTACCTTACCCAAGTAACATACCCAGTGTCACACAGTGGCAGACCCGGGATTTGAATCTTAGTGGTATAAACCGAGAGTCCATGCTCTTAGCTGCTGTACTAAACTGCTTCACTTGTGTGTTTTATGGATTGAAAATGGAGAAACTAGAGTCAAGGAGATTAGTTTGGAAAATTTGCAGTAATGAGGTTCTGAGACGTTGAGAGCCCAAGAGTACTCAGGAGTTGTAGGTGCACACTTATATTCAGTTAATGCAGGAGATATGCAAGGTAGCCTTTAGCTTAGCCACTGCATCTGGGGAGAAAGTCCTCAAACTTGAACATCTTTCCTTCTTCCTCAGCAACACGTTTTAACCTTGAAACTGAGTGGAAGAATAACTATCCTCGCCTGCGAGAACTTGACCGGGTAATATTTCTGCACTTCATGTATTTTGAGTATATGTAATCTGGAGATTTTCAGCTGGTGTGCTGCAACAATTTTTAAAACATGCAATACCTGGCTATTTAGTCAGGGGCAGTGACATCTTTTCCATTGGTGTTAAATCAAAAAATGACAACAGCCAACACAACAATAGCCATCAGGTGTGAATGAATCAAATTATGCCTATATTTTGGTCAGATTGACAAAAAATGTATTTTGGGCATGCCACAGAATTTTGGTAATTAGTTTTTGTGTGCCACGAGATGAAAAGGGTTGAAAATTGCTGGTCTAAACCAGTGTCGTGCTCTGACAAAAGTTATGTTGGTGGGTGAAATCTGATAAGCTGAAGTGCTTTGTCTTTGACAGTGATTACTAATGTAGAGCTGCAAGAATGCATTTCCAGGAGCAGTTATCATTTCTACAGTAATTTAAATTATTTTTCATAATATTAAAATATAATTAAGGATCACCGGTTGTCAAAACAAACATTTAAAAATATTTTCTGAGATGAATATTTTTAAAGGTCTTGGAGAATTAATGTATTTATGTAAATGTAAACTTTTAAAAATTATACATCCTTTTTTTACCTTTTCAACAGTTATTGTGGAAGAATATACTTTAATTTAGTGGGATTTAAATTCTGCTTTTTCTTGATTTTAAAGAAATGCCATTGTTTACAGCATTAGTTTACTAATACACTAAATTAATATATATTAATACTTTCATGTAACATTTGTATGAAAAATTTATATGAACAAATGTTATGTGAAATTAAGTGAATAAGGTAGACATTTGTGTCATTTTCTTTGTCCTTGTCTGGATGTTGGGATTTTTAAAAAAGAGATTAGGATAAAAGAGCATTATTTGCTGGTCATGCATGCTTCAGACCTGAGCTCATCCTCCTGGCTTGTCAGAAGCCTTCTTTTTGCTATCTCTGAAAATCATGACAGAGCACATTGACTACCATATGAAAATCTTACTTACTTGTGTCTGTGTTGCCCAGAATGAGCTGTTTGAAAAAGCTAAAAATGAAATCCTCGATGAAGTTATCAGTCTGAGCCAGGTTACACCAAAACATTGGTGAGTATTTGACCTTTTCTCAAAGACTTTAATATGTGAATTATAATAAAATACTAAAATTTAGATTGATAAAGCAGTGATTTATTGTAGCCTTGGCTCATCCCCCTAAACACAGGCAATAACATAAAAGTATGTGATCACTATTCTAGTCCAATTTACTACTTATATAGAATAAATTATGTATTTAGTGTCTTTTCAGAAGATATATTCTGAAAGATAGCTTTATACTTTTTTTAAATCTTGCTTCATCTTAGGCTTTTCTTTACCTTTAATATGTTTTGCACATATCACATTTCAAATTGAATCCTATTTGATTTTTTTTTAATAGAAAGTAAATGTATCCTTTTGAAAAACACTCATGCAAATCTTTCAAGGCAAACTTACCTTCGGTTTATGTTTCATGTAAACTTGGACACTCTCAAATGTGTTGGAGTGGGGCACTGTAGCCAGAGTATCACAAGTAAACTATGTCTATATAGCCTTGAGATTTTTGCAGTCATATGTTAATTAACAAATTCCTTGTGCATATCTTAGCTCTCTAATGAAGTCTGTAGTATTTTAAAGAATTTATCACTCGTAAAGCATAATTATTCTTACTGCCATTCATTACAAATAATTTCTGTACCTCTGCTGTTTGCTCAGTTGAAGATTATCAAAATTGACCCTATGTGGTAGTATCCATTACTTAAGTTTGAATGCGGTATTACTAGTTTCCCCATCTTGGTGCCCTTTTTTCCTCAAGAGTGAAGCCTTTTTTCTCATCAGGTAGTCACAATTGATCTTGATCTCCTCTCCTTATTTAAAAAAAAAAAAAAGGATTCTGATCTGTACTTACTGACTGATTAGATATAACACAACTTATCTTTGTTTTTGTTTGCATTGTAAGCCAACTCATTTTTGATGTAGGAAGAGATCGATGTTTGTGCATGTTCAAGGTCTGTCCAAAAAGTATCCACCTGTGTAATGTCAAAAGAGACATTTACTGGAGAAGACACAAGGGACAAGAAACATGGTACACGGGACAGTGATGCCTTAGTCCTCTTCAAAGTAGGCATCTTGGAACCTCACACAGTTCTCCCAATTGCCACCAGCTGCGCTGTCATATTTTCCTAAGTCTCATCAACAGTCTGAAATCTCTTCTTTTTCAAAGTTGATTTTAGTTTTAGGAAAAGCCAGAAGTTGCAGGGCACCAAATAGGAGGGCAACTGGGTCACCTGGGTGATTTGATGTTTCACCAAAACACCCTGCATGAGATGTGATGCATGAACAGGTGTGTTGTCGTGATGAAGCTGCCAATCACTAGTTGCCCATAGCTGCCACCTTCTAAATCATTTGAATAGTTTCCATGGAGGATTGTTCAAGTTTAGTGCAAAATTTTGTGCAGACGCATTGCTTTACTTGCTCATTTTGAATGCGACAGACATGGTCACTGAATGACATCCACCATCCCCACTGACTAGTACAGTGAAGTCATCATTGTTCCTACATGGGCATTCCAGTCCACTCTCCTTGATTGCCATGTTACATCCATGTTGTGCAAATCATTCTTATTATATTAACAATGGCTGGACTTTTTCTGGACAGACTTCCTGTATGTGTGTATACCCACAGAGAATGAATATAACACTACATGCCTTACTTGGTTGTATGAGGATAACGTACATAAAAGGTGATTGTAAACTATAATAACTAGTAATACCTAGTTATAATATAACTAATTATATATTTTATAATATATGATAGAATATATTATAACTAGTTATATAATAAACTATAACTAGTGCTATTTATGGGGAAAAGTGTGCTTCTGTACATTTCTGACATCATCAAATGGCATGGTTGGTTTTTACTGGACAAATCAAGTCTGAAATCAAAGTATACCAGCACTAGAGGACGCCTTGAAGGTAAATCTCCTTTATTTAACACATAGGTGGCTGGGGAGAATTGTGAAGGGACAAGGAACCTGTACTGCCGATTGCCTGTTGGATTGCAAGGGAGAGAACTAGGACCTCTGGCTGCTAGAGATTTATTCTGTGTGCTGCTAGATCAGATGATTTTGTACATTTTCATCATCTCCCCCGCCCCAGGCTCTATAGCTTAACACAAGCATAGATCAAAATAGCATGTCCTAATCTTAACTGTTCATGCCACATTGATTTCAACTGCAGTGAACCCAAAATGTTTTATTTTTGTGACATAGTTGATGCTATGTCTTAGGTAGTATCTTGCTACTGCATAATGCCTGATATGATATTTTACAATATGTGCCTAAGATGCCTATAATTATTTAAGTCACAGGACTTTTTAATCTATATATAGTGATCTGGAAGCAGTGTTATAAGCATTTTATGTCCTAACATAAAATGTTATGTTTTTATATATATTTCACTATACTTTAATAATACTTTAAGAAAGTTATTGGGGGTATTAGGCTTGGTATATGGTGTATTCTAGTGAGAAATAGCCTCTCAACATTTTCATGCAATATACCTGATCATCAGGAATCAATTACTGACATTAAGCAGGAGATAATTGATATATCATTAACATTATATGACCATCATCATAGATATATATTTTTTATTTGTCATTTAGAAGGATAGCTGGCTGGACTTATAGAAACACACTTTTTTAAAAAAATGGTATCATAGTATGGATCCAATGTTTGGTGAAAGATACTAAGTTTATTTTGTTGAAGTTAAAAGACCTCTTGATAAGCAGAATGTTTTTGTACATTGTAGTATTTTATTACAATAGAAATTAGTTTGGGAGATGCCAAATAAATATTTTCTTGAGATTTCAACTTTTTTTTCCTTGATTTAAGTAGTTGTCTTTTTCTTATACAGATTTGGGTTCTGTAAGATAGTCTTTATGGCAGAATTTTCAACTTCATTGCACATCTTTTATATTGTTATCTTAGTCATGAAGTGTTGAACAATATTACCTAGCAATATCCTGTAATATCTCTATGCTGTGGTTGATAAACTTAAAATTATACCAACTTTTCAGTCTTGAACTCCAGTTCATAGTCAACATATGTAATGTACATATTAATAATAAGCAAACAAGCCAATGAAGAGATGCTTAGAATTATTAATCATTGGGGAAATGCAAATTGAAATCACAGTATGTTACCACTATAAACCTTTTGGAATGACTAATGTTAAAAGAACTAACCACACCAAGTGTTGACAAGGTATAGATCTAGAGTTCTCATACTCTGCTGGTAGGAGTGTAAAATGGTCCCACCATTTTGGAAAAGTTTGGCAGCATCTTAAAAAGTTAAGCATATAATTACGATATGATCAGCCATGCCACCTGTAGACTATTTACCCAAGAAGAACAAAAGAATGTGTCCCTACAAAGACTCGTATGTGAATGCTTATAGCAGCTTTATTTGTAATAGACAAAAACTAGAAACAACCGAAATGACCATCTGCAAGTGAATACATAAACAGATTCATGTAATGGAATACTACACAGCAATAAAAAAGAAGTGAAATATTAATATACATACCATATGTAAATCTCAAAATAATTATGCTGAGTAAAAAGAGACAAGAGTACGTGCTGTATGGTTGCATTTGTATAAAATTCTGGAAAATACAAACTAAATCTGTAGTGACAGAGAGCAGATCCAGTGGTTACAACTTTTGGGGATGATGCATAAGTTCATTGTCTTGATCGTGGTGATGCATGGATGTGTACATATGTCAACACTTTAAGTATATGCAGTTTATTGTAAGTTAATGATACTTCTGATAAAGCTGCTTTTAAGAACTTAATATTATATTTAAATTTAGTGTTCTTGAAGCTTTTCATTTTTTAAATTTCAGGGAGGAGATCCTTCAGCAATCTTTGTGGGAAAGAGTGTCAACTCATGTGATTGAAAACATCTATCTTCCAGCTGCACAGACCATGAATTCGGGGACTTTTAACACCACAGTGGATATCAAGCTCAAACAGTGGACTGATAAACAGCTTCCTAATAAAGCAGTAGAGGTTAGGATATAATTTAATTAAATGGGTAAGAAGCATTATCTGAAGGGAGTAGGAGCTGTGAAATTTAGATTGTATTCCCATCACAGCCACTATCTTTCTTTTGATCTATATACTCCATTTATTCTTTATTCTTCATCTTTGTGTTGGGATTAAGTTTAATACTGCTACCAGTTACTACTGTTATAAAACTTTACTTAATGTTACAAAACTTTGTTATGGTGTTGGTGTGAGTGTGTTGGTTTTCTTCCAAAGGTAACATTTAACAAAACCACCAAAATTTGCTTGAATGTGAAATATTTTTAACTTATTCTGTGGATAAAGAGTCCATAAAGACATGTTTAATGGATTAAATATTTCACATATTGATTTTCTGCAAAGCTCAATTATACTTAATAATCATTTACTTGTGTCTTGCCAGAAGGTGAGACTAAAATTATAAGAAAGTGCCTTAAAGAATGCATTTCTGTTACACATGTATCTTGGCCCTGCCACTGAATAGCTGTATGATCCTTGGGCTACTTGCTTAAGGTTTCTGTGTCCTTGTCTATAAAATAAGGGTGATAATGTGGCCTACCTCATAGATTGTTATAAGGAGGAAATGAGTTAATGTATGTGAAATAGATAGACAATATCTGGCCCGTAGTGATTATTCGGTAAATGCAGCTGCTGTTACGATGATGATGATGATGATGACCATCATCCAGAGTGATCAGCCATGCATGTTACTCTGAAGAATGATTGTTCTAAGTGTTGGTGTGTCCAGCACTTCTGTGTGAGGATGTGCACGAAATTAGAATCAGTGTTAAAAATAATTTTGTTTTTCATACCTACCTTGGAAACAAAATGTTTCTGATTAGGTGTTTCACCCCTCTCCTATCCTATTCCGGTCCTAGCTTCTTCACCTCTGGTCTCAATTTCCTTAAGCCTCCCTTTCTGAGAACTCTTATAGTCATACCACCTAAGCTGCATGTTGCTGACCCCTGGTCAGCTCCACACATTCACCCCTACAGCAATTAGAGCTGCTGCTGCTACCACTTCACTAGCTCTCCTCACTACTGATCAACCCTAACATTTTGGGGGCCCTGTCTCATGACAGGATATTTCTATATCCTATGGTTCAAGCAGTGGAAGTGGTCATAGAAATGGCAATGATTCTGTCTCCTGCTGCTTTGCACCTTCACACCTAGTTGTGGTACAAAGATGTGGACCTCCTGAAGGTCTAGAAACATCAATTTTAATACTGTGTATTCTTGGACAGGCACCTTTCTTTATGCCGTAATTTCTTCATATTTCAAATAAAGGAGGCTAAATATAAAATGCCATTAACTGATCTACTTTAATTTTAAGGATAGTTCTTAATTATTTTTGACATTGCTCTTCCTTTCACTATTCATGTAATTAGGAGTTAGCTATAATACAAGGCTGAATAAGACTAAGCTATATTTGAGATCATTGATGTATTGCTTCACATATTTGCACAAAGACAAAAATGTGAAGAAGACTAAGTCATTAAGAAGTTTTAGCCTTGGCTGGTTTGGCTCAGTGGATTGAGTGCTGGCCTGCAAACCAAAGGGTCACCGGTTCAATTCCCAGTCAGAGCACATGCCTGGGTTTGGGCCAGGTCCCCAGATGGGGGCATGCAAGAAGCAGCCGCACACTGATGTTTTTCTCCCTGTCTTTTTCCCTCTGATCCCCTCTGTCTAAAAATAAATAAATAAAATTTTAAAAAAAAATTTTAAACTTTGTACAGTGTGGAAGAAGCAAGCACACTCAAGCGTTGTAGAGAATGAAGTAAGTGAACTAACCCGGTAGCTGGCTAGAGTGACACCCCATCTAAAGGAGCAGCTCCATTCAGCTTTGGCAGGTGGTGGTGTCAGGGAGTGTGAGCATAGCATTGCCAGACAGCTCCAGAACAGCCGGAAATGTAGATTTGTATGTGAAGTCTCTCAATTTTTAAACACTAGGCACTAATTTTTAAAAATTTTAAACACTGTGTATGTCTAGCACCACATGTCAGGAATTCAGATCTATCCCACCGGATACCAGGGTAAGATCACTAAGCTAAAGTTTCTATTTGCTGACTTTTTTTAACGTGGTTTCACATGCATTTTCCGATAAGCTGATTTATCACATCTATTTGACTTAAATTCATCTGTTTATTTTTCGTGTTACACATTAAATGAAAGTATGTAGTATAAACTTTTTGTTTTAAATAATTCTAGGTTGCTTGGGAGACACTACAAGAAGAATTTTCCCGCTTCATGACAGAACCAAAAGGAAAAGAGCATGATGACATATTTGATAAACTTAAAGAGGCTGTTAAAGAAGAAAGTATTAAACGCCACAAGTGGAATGATTTTGCAGAGGACAGTTTGGTATGTCATTTGTATATTAGGGTGTCTGCCTCATATACCATTTCTCAAATTGATACTTGTGTAGGAGACTATTTTTACATGACCGAGCTGAATTCTGAATTTAAAATAATGAAGGGAAGAAATAGATTTATGATCTGTAATTGACCCTTTGACATTTCTCTGCTCTTCTATAATTGTCTTCTGTTATTTCTTTCTTAGCTATCATTTCAGGAAAAAAGTCAAACTTCTCAGTAAACAGGCTTCTGTAAACTTCAGCAAATTACTATCCATTAGCCTGAGCTAATAGTTGCTTCTCATTTTACTCTCTGTGGTAATGAAAGGACTTAGATGCATTGATTTGTAATGGATTTGAGTCATGAAATGTTAGACTCCCAAAATCATGATACTAACTACCATGTGTTGAATGCTTACAAAGTACCAGAAACTCTGCTGTATATTTTGTAAGCATTATTTTAGTTCTTTTTTTGTTTCAGAATCTATACCAACTTTATTTTACAACAGTATTGCAGAAAGCAAAATGTCATTTAATACAACTTAAAGCTGCTATAAATCTAATCTGGCATCGTAACTATACACAGGGTCAAAGCAAAGGAAAAAATGTTCAGTACAGTTAATAAATCCCTATCAGGTATCTGGTGTCAGCTTTAAATGATCTAGCTTTCTTACAACCATCAAAAAACCACTACTGCCCCTACCAGCTCCTCTCCCCAGTGTCCTCAAACCTGTGTGAATTATCAAACTATCTGAAAGAGACAGGCGTGCTCAATAACAGAAGGTCAGCTTTGCATGTCGTGTTCTACACAAATGCTCCAGCAATGGGAAGTAGTGAAATGTGGACATGTAAAGAAAGAAAGCACTAAAGTTTTAAGCAGCCTGAATATTAAGAAGGGAAGAAACAGTTTTCTCTTTCTCCTCCCTCCTGGTTCTGGAGTGCTGCCAAAGGGCGTGTGTCTGAGAAGCTCTGACTCTGTGGGGCGATGGCGTCTCTAAACGCTGTGCATGGTCCGCAGAATTCTTCCTGTCGCCCTAGTCTGTGGATTCTGACTCTGCTAACAGTAAAGTCACAGACTGGAAAGTCAAAAGGGTTCCATATAGAAAGATAAATGAATTTCTCAAACATTAAAAAATTTTCAAGCTGTAAGAAATGTTTTTAATTCATATTAGTATTTTTTCATACAATATACTTACTGCAACCTGAAAACTCTAAATATGTACTCTGATTCAATGTGAATTCAATGAAAAGCATCTGGAAGACGGAAAGTTGTTACCTAAATTAGTTTCCTTTCTGAGCAATAGCACCTGTTCAGGTAAACAGCACCTTATCCAAATGAGCCATAAAAAGCAGGTGGTTGTACACAACGTAAACTGGAAACAAAACAAATTTCCCTAATTTAAAAAAAAAAAAAAAAAGAAAGAACCAAGAATATTTAGAAGTGGTTATAAAACAAAATAATATATTAAAATGCAGAAGAACAGTGTAGGCCAGACCTGTTAAGGGAAGGTTGGTGTTGGCATATTAGCCCTTCAGGCTTCTGGTCACGGTGACTGTGGTATAAATTTGCTGGAGTAGTAGTATGGCGTTAAGACCTTAAGCAGTCAAAATTCTTCAGACTCACGAAGTTGCATGTTGTTTCATAAATGAATTTGTCAACGTGCTCTTCTCCCTCCTCCAACTTCGTTTCTTTGTACTGCACCGCTTTTGTGACTGACAGCTGAGGTGCTACTCTCTGGCTCCCCTGACGGCCTGGGCCAGTGCCTGCTTGTGATCAGCATCTGCATCTCCTGTGATCATGACGCAATTCTCAGTTCTAGTTTCAGATATCCCACCTTTCATAGTCTTGGTGATGTGTATGGTTGTGGTTGTCAACACAGAGTCAGATGTGATGGTCTGTACTGTTATTAACATGCTTGAGCCACCAGGTGCCCCACCGTCAATCTATGGAGACTCCTGCGATGGCTTTGGTGTCATTTTGGACAATAGGGATGTCCTTGGTGGAGATTTCTGTCCTTTATGGGGCATCAAAAATGTTTACCTTCTCTGTCTTTACCATGGGTGGCTCTGAACAACAAATAATTTGAGGCAAAACATGGATGTCAGAAGGAGACACCTATCCATTAACTTCATGGTGCTTGTCCTCTGTGTCTTCGCTCACATCTTCCTTGATAGTGCCTTCGTGTACACTCTCCTCTGCAGATATCTTTGGGGCAGCCACATTTTCCTGGGTCACTGTTTCTACTGTGCTCACAACTGCACCTGCTTGTTTGCCTGGGCTGGCTCCTGACACTGGTTGCTCCCTCTCTATTAGCCTGGCTGCTCAGCCCGGTTCTCCCTCCACCTCTTCTTCATACTCCTCCTGTTCTTCCTTTATGGTGCCCTCAGTCACACAGTGTTGGGGCTGTACTGTCCCCCATCTTCCTCCTCGCCCTCACTGCTGCTTCTGCTTCCGGAAGACAGGGAGGTGGAGTCTTTGCGTCAGAGGCTCCACCTTACAGATCGCCTCAGGACCACTCCCAGGTGATATCTCTTCACTGTTCTTTTCTCCTGTGACTGTTTTCATCTTTCCTAACCCCTGCCTGTTTCTTCTCTGCTACGTTCAGAGTCTCATGAACTCTTTCCTTCAGTGGGTTGTACACGTGGGACTTTAGTGGGGCTTCTGATGTCCCTTCTGCCATCCCCATTCTGTACCATGCAATGCTGACAGCTCCACAGCCAAGTGCGGAAACCCCCCCAGCAGGGCCAGGAAAATCCTTTGTAAATAAGGCTTTGGTCCATAACAACAGTAGAGATCCATCTAGAATTCGGGAGACCCGCTTACTCGATTTGCCCTGGCCTGTCAATGTGGATACTTGCCTGGTGGGTCTAGGCCTTGGTGCAGCCAGTGTAGTGAAATTTGGACCCTAAGGTCAGGCATTTGGACTTTGGTGGCTGCTCTGAAGACGCAAGCCTGTAAAATGTATGATATTTCACATACATTTTCCATAGCCTTTCCGCAGCCAGTTTGAATCCATTGGTGCTTTCAAACTGTTCCAGCTCTGCTGGCCTAACTTTAGTGTAAAAGTTACTACACTGAGAGGAAATTTTCTAGGTTTTCAGCCAAGCAAAACAATTGATTCTCAGTCTTTGTAAATGAGGAGCCCATTAGCACACAGGTCCAGCTTAATGTTCACACCTTCTGAGTCCTTGGCATGATGTAGGTCAGTGCCATAAAATGCTGACATATAAGTCATATGACCAAAAGGAGAGGTAGAGGTGAACTGAATTGTTAACTCCTGAACACTAAGGTTCTAGGGGTAGGATTTTATGTAGTTAAAGATGTAATATGACCCCCTCTCCCACAGTGATCTTAAAGATGGCCAGCTCATTTAATTTGGGCAAGGAGAAAGGTCTCCGTTGGTTTTTTAGACAGCTGACAAATAGACAGACAGTAGGACCTCCTGCATTTGTGTGGAAGGAACACACTTTCATATTGTTTTAGGTACATCTGTTATTTTGGATATTTGCCTAGCTGTCAATTTGAATAAAGTTGCTAAACAATAAGACACAAATCAGATTAACTTTTCCTTTCCATGTTATTTCAGAGAGTTATTCAACACAATGCTTTAGAAGACCGGTCCATCTCTGACAAACAGCAGTGGGACGCAGCAATTTACTTTATGGAAGAGGCTCTTCAGGCTCGTCTCAAGGACAGTAAGTAGGGACCTGGGTTACTGAGGTTGGAGTGTTCCTCATGGTGAAGGAATCACCCAACTTCAAAGAGCATTTGTTTAAAAAATTAGTATTTCAAGGTCTTTGTTATTAATACTGTAGTTGAATATTATTTGTGGGATTTTTTTGCCAATTGCTTAGTAACTAAAATATTAAATAAATTAGGTACATGTTTATAAGTGCTGATTATCTAAAAAGCTATATTCAAACTACTTTAGTGTTTTCTAGTATGCTTATGAGAACTTTACAAGCAATTGTATTTTTCATAGGTTGTACACATATATAATTAAATTTTTTCTTGTATATTCACCCTATCAATAATAATTTTTCTCCATTTCAACTGACTATATTGATATATCACTTTGAAGTAGTTAAGAAAGCCAAAATATTATAATTCGCGTACATGGTAAATGATAAAATTCATGATGAATTTTTAAAAAGAATTTTTTAAATTTTTTAGCTGAAAATGCAATTGAAAACATGGTAGGTCCGGATTGGAAAAAGAGGTGGTTATACTGGAAGAATCGCACCCAAGAACAGGTAAAAACAAATCTCTGTTCTTGTGATGATAAAATTGTATTCATTTTAAATCAAGCAATAAAATATAATCTTTGCACATCTCTAGAGCAGTCTTAATAATTTCAAGTGTTTGTGTCAGCCTTTCTTAAATATAAAATCTTTAAAATAAACAGTAAGCTGTTTACCTTATGAATGAAAGATATTTTATAAGTGAAGTAGCTATATTATTGAAAGAAAAGGGAGATGAAAAATGCCCCTTTTGTGGTTAATTACTTTGTTCATTTCAATTTCCTGTTTGTGGTAAATTGAAGATTAAAGTTATGAAAAAAAAAGAATAACAAGGATTTCAGAGGCTGTAGAATGAATATGGTTAGAATAAAAATATAATGACTTTTTTAACTTTATTCTGTCATCTTTGGATTTTTTTAAGCTGTTTATTTAAATTATGTTCTTTTACATTTTTTGTTTTTTTTTTAAACATTTTATTTATTTATCTTTAGAGGGGAAGGGAAGGAGAGAGGGAGAGAAACATCAATGTATGGTTGCCTCTTCTTGTGTGTCTCCTGCTGGGAACTGGCCCCCTGCCCGGAACTGGCCCATAACCCAGGCATGTGCCCTGACTGGGAATCGAACTGAGATCCCTTGGTTCATAGGCCTGATCTCAACCCACTGAGCTACACCAGTCAGGGCACATTTTTTGTTCTTATGTTCACAAAATAAGTATAAAATTTCAGACAGGAACTGGAATTGTAGAATTCACTTACTTATAGTTAATGAGCACTTCCGGAGAACAAAATGGCAAAGACAAGTGTAACTAACTTTACAAATGCATGAAAGAGGGAAAATGTGTAAGTTTTTAAAGTCCCTATCCTCTTTTTATTCCTTATTGTTGTGGCTTTTTTCCTATCTAGCATTCAGTCTTACACCACCACCTCATTCTTGTTCGTTCCTTAAATGCAAGAGTGTAAACAGAATACAGAGTGAGAATACATAAAGGCAGGAAGTGATGAGTAAGAAGAAGAGGTGCATCTAACCCAGTCTGTTGTTTCTGAGTCCATGGGATTAGAGAGGGAGATGAAGATATGGAAATGCTGAAAGAGGCGCTAAAGAGAATGAAATATTACCAAGTTCACATTATTCCTATTTTCTTATTTTATTTTATTTTTATTTTAAATAAGTTTAATTTTATAATCAACACCTATTTTTTTCTAGTTTCTTGTGTTTCATGTTTTATAAGCTATCAGATGAGTCCCAATTTATCTTAAAACAGTGAAGGGACACTATCCTCTTCTCTGTTTTTCTGAAATGATTTTTGTGGAAAGAAAGTGTCCTTAGGAGACTGAGAGAAGCTGGAGAAGCGGACCGAGTTCACGATCAGATACACCTGTGTTCATTCGGGGTGCGTCAGCTACCTTGCTGTACACACAGACTGAGAGGAGGTGGTCTGCCAGAAGAAACTTCTAGGGGACCCATCAGAGGTTTCTGACTTTGAGACAGAAGGGGGTATCACTTGGAGAAAAAACGGTGTAGCAAATAAACACCAAAGAAAAATGTTGTCTGACCTTCAAATCCTAATGCAATAGGCTTAGAGTCTCCAGACAAATGAAAGCAAAAGTCTCCTCAGTAACTTGTGGTAAATATGCTTTGGCCAAACACTCTCAGAGCGAAATGATTCCTGGTTGCAAGTTATTTTTCTCAGGAACTTAAACCCATAGGGGTCCCTTCAGGAGAAGCAGAGGGATTCATTTTAAGGTCATACACAGATCTGTGTCCTAGAAGAAGAACAAGGAAACCCTTCAGAGAAGAGCATTCACCTCCCTGGGTTTCAGGGCAAGGCATATGTAAGACTCACTTTAGAACAGAGGCCATAATTTGGATCATAGAGCAGGTACATCAGAATCACCTGGGAGGTGTTTGTGTATTTTTCTTTATTCTTTCAAAACAAAGCCTACTGTCAGACCCCTGTGGAGTTCTCTGTGGCTCTCTAACCTTGCTGTCCCTCCCGCTCCCAGCTGAAAACCACTGTTCTAGACCTCATACCTGGAAATTGCAGTAAGGAGCAGATCCTAGAGGAGGTTGAGAATGTCTCTGGGTCCCACTTTTCAAGTTTAAGGCAGCCATCTACAGTTCTTTCTGTCTTTTTGAGTGATCAGATTTATCAGGGAAAGCAGCTTAAGATTGTTCTGTGTTAAAGATGATGAATCCATACTCTGAAAACTGTTTTGTGCTTTTGTGGTGTTACTTTTTCCTTAGTTTTCTAGGAAAAATCTATCTCTGAAAATTCTCACCTTGTCTGCACTGATCTAATGCAGATCTTGGTCAGGACAGAGGCGAGAGGAGTGCCGCCCTGCAGACCGAGGGAGGTGGGGACAGATGCACAGGTGGGAGTGACAGCAGGACAGGAGGGGCTGGGGAACGTCATCTTTAGAGATTTCCTTCCTACCTCAGACCAAACAGATATTTAAGGAAACAGTGAAATTTCTCTTTATTAAATAATATTTCCTCTGAAGTGTCATGTTTTCAGAGAATATTAATTAGTTCTGTTTATAAGCCAATTATTTGTGTTTAAGTGTTATTTTTGTGTAAATGCTCAGATTCTGTAGGTTGGTATAGTGTAGGCTAAGTGCTACAGTAGTAACTTGTTTTTTTTTTAAATTATATTTTATTGATTATGCTATTACAGTTGTCCCATTTTCCCCCCTTCATTACCCTCCACCCTGCACACCCCTCCCACCCACATTCCCCCCTTTAGTTCATGCCCATGTGTCATAAGTTCTTTAGCTTCTACATTTCCCACACTACTCTTGCCCTCCCCCTGTCTATTTTCTACCTACCATC